>JAHDVE020011938.1:0-19854 GCA_022606495.2 Halesus radiatus
TGAGTGTTTTCGAGGCGAACAATATGAGCCTCATGTACAAGATTGAAGAAGATGTCGAGTCAGCTGCTATCTATAAAGGCTATTTGCTATATTTGACAGCTGAAGAAGTCGTGGTTTGGAACCTGGCCGAAGACGTGGAAGTGCTACGTAAAAAAGGATCCTATAGTCAAATTTATACCTCGGATCATGGGCTGATCCTTTGGAAAGACTCCACATATTCCCTTTATGTATTTGGCTACAACAAAAGGAAAGAGCTCGACCTTGTCAAGTCTTACGATGGTTTTCTCAGTGAAAAAATAGTACAAGCATCGTATCTGAATAAAGAAAAATACATTCTCTGCACACAGGATGCTAATGTTCTGGTCATGTATCAAGATTCCCATAAATTACATCTAAAAATGTATGGCCATAAACTCCCCATCAACAGCTACCACACCAGTTCGGATGGACTGTTGCTCCTCACTGGGAGTTCAGACAAAGACATCAAACTTTGGGGGCTTGATTATGGAAATTGTCTCAAATCAATCTTCGCACATAGCGAGGCAGTCACAGTTGTACGTTTTGTCAATGACACTCACTACTTCTTTAGTGGGAGCAAGGACGGACATATTAAATACTGGGATGGTGACTCATACGAGCTTATTTTAGACTTCGAAGAGAGCCTCGCCGAAGTCAGATCGATCGTCATCAGTCCTGCCGGAGACTTTATCGTGGCTGGAGGCAACGATGGCGGATTCAGAGTTTGGAGACAGACATCGGAACAGACTTACTACTCGGAGCAATTGGAAAAGCGAAATGACAAGATGATGATAGAGGATTATGCAAACAATAAACTCAAAGAAAAGGAAGAAAAAACAAACTATTCAGACCTTAAGAATGGGGAGTAAATCATTGAATGCTTAACCTCGAACGACATTCCTCACCAGCTTCTGAAACTTCTGAAAGGGATTCCTCCTTCCAAGTTGAAAGCGAGTCTGTCATTTCTACACTCGATGCATCGGGTGAAGCTTGGAAAGTACCTTGAGTTCTTTTTGGCGCGAAAAGCATAGGTTGATCTTGTCTGGAGAGTCTGTGAGGCCCTCGACCTCGAGTTAGATGTTTCGCATCAACTGAGGAATGAATGGGAAGAGACCCATGAGATGATCAAAGTGAATATTGAAGGGTTAAAGCTCATAAATAAAGCTATCACCGAAAGAAAAGAACTATGATAATATCAAGAATGGATAGATAAAAACATACGGCGTATTTATTTACTGTAATTTCAAAAAAAACATAATTATGTGTAAAAATCTGTATATATATTAACATTGTATACATATCTTTTGGAGATATTGATGGTATTTTGATAGTTTCTGCATCATTTCATATTTTTAAAGAGAATATGTTTCCAATTGAATTAGTCTCCAAACCCTGTTCTCACAAGCCTCTTTTCATATATTATTCTGAACACTTTTTGGCAGTTCACTAACCTATAAATCCTAGATTCTAGTCCTAACACGCTTTGTATATCCCTCAGAGGAAGATATTTCAGTAATTCGGCTGCAACTTCAGGAATCTTAAACACCCCGACCAATCCCTTATCATTATCATCATTCTTTTAACCCACCAGCATTCTTGATTAAACAATATAGTCTAGCTGTTCTTGTTTACGAATAAGTAATTTACTGGATAAGTTGTAAGCATTAGTCAGTTTAGGTGCGATAAAGGTGTCAATTTTGAACCAGAAACTATCTGTGATGCTGGTTTGCTATGAGACAAAAACAATAAACACTTTGATTATTCGCTGCATCTGGACGATTCTCACATTAATGTTTTCTCCAGGAGAGGTGATTTTCAGTTGGTAGATATCCGGCGTTAGGTCTTCGAAGGTAAATATTTTGTTTTTGATGGAGAGCTTGGAAGAGAGATAGTGACTAAATAATTGAAGTTCCGTATAGCATGGACTCAGCATTAGATAATTTCGATATATAAATTATTATATATAATATCTGGTAAAGCCAATTTTACTAGATTTGTTTATATAAATTAAAAAAATAATTACTTATTCATAAAACTATTTTTTTTTTTAATTTACTGGATTGTTTAATATCACCTTCATATTGACTCCGCCAATAGTAAAAAATATGTATTTTATATATTAATAAAATGATTGTATTTTGTAAAGAAAATTTCATGAAAATATAATTGATCTTCAATAATTATGAATTTGAATAGAAATAGTATGTAGCTTAACAAACACTGTTCGAATAATTAGATAAATAATAAAAAATAATAAAAAAAGTTAATTTATCGATATTTTTTGAATATCATTATATTGGGTGGAATGACTTAAAAAAATTTAAAACAAACAAGTGCCGAAGCGATTCTGAAGCGATTTTTGGAGATCCAATAGCTTGGAACAGGCTCCAAAAATCGAAAATCCTCAACTCAGATCATGCCTAATAGAAAAATGACAATGCAAGTCCCGACGACTGATAATAAATCTAGTGCTGAGACGAATCCTATCGATTCCGCAAGAGCAGGCACACCCACTCGGACAATGGGGTCTTTTGGTGAAAACAAGAAGTAAATACTTACAAAAAACTAGATCATCAAGCAGGTGATAAAAGTCAAACCTTTGCTTGAGGATATATAAGAGAAACGAGGAATTTAGCATGAGGACTTTACTCCGGAAGAAGCTGATCTACTAAGCTAAATGATAACTCGCCAAAATAATAGACTTTGTGATAGATTCAGTGAGAGAGAGGCCGCACCCGAAGAGGCCCGAATTAGAGAGGGCAACAGTCGCAAACCAGGCTGTGTCTTCGAAGTAGTGTTTGATTAATAGTAAATAAGATAAAAGTTATCTCCGAATGACCCTGATGTTATCGTGGATACGAAAAAGCTAATAAGTGGATATGCGTGTGTGACTGAGATTCTTGAGATCTATCGTGCCTTGGCCGACAATGTAGCGACTATAACGATCGAGATGAAAAATATGGAGCAAGTGTAGTACTATTCTGATTTGGAGTTTGAATATTTTCGAATTAGGCACGTCAATCTCACGACAAACAAGAAATGTTGGGTCAACATTGGGTTCATTTTCAAAAAACAGTTTAACCTCTTTGATAGAATGATGTTTCTTGCTCGACAGGTTTCGAGGACTTCTCCTGGTCGGCTGTTTTAGAACAAATTATTGTTCTAGCTCTTAGAAAAATACTGATTCAATAGACTCGATAATTAATAGTGCATGATAATTTTTTTAATATCCGCAAAAAATGCAATTAATTAATAAATTAATTGTGACTATGAATAAAAAAGATAGAATTTTTGCTAGATTATCAGAAACGTTTCTTATTTTAATTGTAATAGTGTCTCGGTCTTTCGATTTCATTATGTTTGGGGTTTTATTTTTGGTTTGCCAGTTTGATCTGTATTGTTTTTTCATCGACTATCAAATTATTATTCAACTTCATGGCCCTTATGAAATTCTAGTGGTCGGAACATAAGGCGAAGCCGATACCTTTGCATCTGGAAACGCTGTCTTTTAGGATCCTCACATTGAAAGCATCTACTTGATTCATCATCAACAACTATTTAAGGAGATCTTCCGTATAGTTCATGGGAAGTCCGCCAACATAAATCTCCAGTTCGGCCTTATGTTTAAGCGCGTATTATTTTAACGGCTTTGCGAGCTCATCCTATTTTTTGTTGTACAGTTCCGGCATTTCTCCGATCTCACTTATCATATATTGTGGGGGCGAAGTCATCGATGAGGAAGACTTCGAACTACTGTGCTTGGAGAATTTATCGAGATAGGACTTAAAATGGACAGGAACATCAAACACAACTCCCATTTCCGTTTTGAGCTTTGCGAGACCTTTTATTGAGTTTGTAATGTGTTCGGGCAAGTTTTATCTCAGATAGTTCCAGACGTATTTGACAGAAGTAAATGGAATGGGAGTTGTTAGCTGGTAGGTGCTGTAGTTCTCTAGCTGCAAGTGTATTGATCGCTTTTGCTTTGAACGGAAGAACAACAAGCTTGTCAGAGCGTGTATGATGGCTGTCTTGTCGTGCTTTTCCAGAAAATCAGGACTGAGACTGATTATTGATGTTTCGCCCTGGTTTTTGAACAATTATTATTCGATTTCAGCCTATGTTTCTCTACTGAATGATGATCTGTCAGAATCCATGGTTGCGATTAGTGCGGGAGTGAGTTCAATTTGTTTCATATTCGGGTAAAGAAACTGAAGATCCCTCAAGTATTTCGCCAAAGTGTTGGAATTGCCAATTTCTATAATTGCTGAATACTCTGAGTCGAGCAAAGCATCAGCATAAGTTGCGAAACTATGGGTGTTCGTCTCGATGAAATTTGCTGGTTGGGAGCTGCCAATCTTTATGATCACTGCTAAGGTTTGCCGAAAAACATCTGCCTCTTTCGCCAAAATAATACTGAACAACATTGTCGATAGAATTAAAATGTCGGTTCGGCCTCGAATGAATTCCAAAATAATTAGCGACTAAAAATTGGGGAGATCAGTTACGACCATTTTCTTTCGGCTTGTTCCAGAGCTCTTTGCGAGCGATGCTACCTACTGCTAAGTATCACAGATGACAACGATTTTGTGATTATTTCTAAGTGAGTGTGTTTTGACAAGCAACCACACGAGTGAAGGAGTATAGAGCTCAGTCGTCGGAGCATAAATATATTGGATAGATTTTCTGGAAGGTTCTGGTTTGTGCCGATTAAAATATTCCTCTTATTCTTATTATGAATGGGTATGATGGAGTCTCTACTTCGCCACTTCTCGGCTTCTTTCCCTTACCCTTGGAGACTCCTGTTGGAAGTCTTGATATTTCTCATGCCTCTTCATTGTAAAATATAATATTTCAAGCTCAGATGGCTCTAACTTTTAGGAATAATGAGTTGGCTATACTGATAGTTCCGTAATTAATCAGTAATCCATTATTATAATAGCATGTATGCAATTTTATTAAAAAAAATACTTAATTCAATAATCTATTATAATAATATTTATAATTTACAAATAAAAAATATACCATAATTTCTCATTTTTTAAATATGCCACAACTCTTTATCAAGACAATCACCAATAGGAAGAACCCCTATAATTACGAAAATGATGACCTCGTCAGAAACCTCAAGCAGGCCATCGAAGATAAAGAAGGCTTAGCTCAGGATCAGTTCAAGTTGATCTTCGCAGGAAAGCAACTCGCAGAGGAAATTAAAATTAGCGATGCAGGTGTGCAGCCTGGACAAACTGTTCATATGATCATGACCTTGAGAGGAGGAAAAAACTGATTGATTTCACCTTGATTCTTCTTTTTTATATAAAGCAAGGTTTATCAATTAATCAAAATTTCATTGTTATTGTATTATCAGCTTTGATTGTTTAAATCGATATCAAAAAAGAGTATATCACTATTAGAGTTATTAATAATGATATTAATCACCAACTCAAAAATAATATTTAATTTTATTCACCTAAGAATTGGGTTAGAAATGCTAAAGCATATACTGACCACAAGATATAACTGATCACTGAAGTCATGATATCAGTCAGAATACTTGCCGCTTCGCAAAAGGGCTGTCCTCCGAGACCATCAGATATGGTGAGGGCTTGCGGCAGGCGTGCCGACCACACCCAGGTCCACGTCGCACTGATATTAAGCTCCTTGATCAGCTACCAGGCAGATAAGATATCTTGTCAATATTATAGTATATGTATTAGCCTTGTGAGCCACCTCGCACGATCCACCTGAAGGAACGGCCAGGGACACACGTTCCCAGGTACCGGGTGGACACCCAGCGGGCACTGGGTGCATAAGTCGGTAGGTGGCTCCGAGGCTGATCAACTAACCCAGGGGGAAAAAAACGCACACAAACCCCACACAGAATGAAATTTCAAGGGAGCTCAATTAAATGATGCTGCTGCCATGCCTGTGCTGCCCTGAGCACTGGTGACATCAGTAAGCAGCAGCGAAAAGGGAAAAAATGAAAGAAAAACAAAAGGAGAAAAAGCAGTGACTGCTAATCGAGAGCTCAGACAGAATGGCGATCCAGCCCTAATCCCTACAAACAAACCAAGTGGGGGGTTAACAAGGGGCTGATCCCAACAAAAAACACGAAAAAAACAAGAGGAATTAAAATAAATTAAAACTTACTCATTCAAAAAAATATACATTTATAAAATACATATAAATAAGTGTTATTAGTTGTATATAGCTACTATATACACTTACAAAAGCTATTCAAATTCTGCCAATGAACAGACTTTCCTGTCATCAAGAAAAATACATAAAGTAAGTTACCACGAAATGGGAATCTCTATTCCCTGCAAATATTACTTGTTAACCTCTCCGCAATGGTTTGAGGCGATTCATCCCAAAGATCTGATACCACAGATCCACAATAAAAGAAGTGTTTACGGACCATATGTAAAACAAACAAAAAAAAGAAAAGAAATAGGTTTTCGAACTTTTTCTATAAGTAAGTATAAGTTAATTATACAAATAAAATATTAGTGAAGACTGGAGATGGTTGACTTGGAGAGATGAAGGAGAAGAATTTTCCGTTAAAATGTTTGGAATTGACTCGTCTTCCAACTAAAATAAAAATTTGGAGAATTTTATCTGGAGTCGATCTTTGGTCTACTTGAACTAGTCATCTTGTCACTCGCTGACTTCCGTGATCCTCATGAAGCAGAAGTATCAACTTCCGTGATCCTCATGAAGCAGAAGTATCAACTTCTTGCATTAAAATCGAACAAACTTGAATCCTAAGAGAGAGTTCCGCCTCTTTCAATATTAAGAAGTTCACTACAATAAAATTGAACTTAAGAAACGTAAGTGAATATTGAAACGTTATTCACGTCTTTGAATACGTAAGTGAATATTGAAATTCTATTCACATCTTGATTCAGTTTAAAAATAAAAAATTTATATCGCCCATTCCAATCATAATCATAATCATAATTTTATTCAGTTAGAATAAAAGCTTTTTTTTTAGAATATCAAATACTAATAATTAACCAATTGATGTATTTTATCAGAAAAGCTTGAAAGAACTTGCCAGGAATGCGTTTTCTTTACTCCCGTTAATTTTGAAATTGAATTATCTTTTTATGTAGTCCTCTGGCTTTGGCTGTTCCGAACTAAGGAGTTGGTTGGCCTTGTCGATTTTTACTTTAGCCTTGTCAATTCCTTTCTGTATCCTCACTTGCTGCTTCTTCTACAGGTTCTTCTTTTTATTATGCTCCATCACCGTCTGCTTCTTTTTGTTCTCAATTTCTTTGATCATCTTCTGTCCCTGAACTGAAGTTGGGTCGAAGTGAGTGATAACGAGTTGCTTTTTTTTATTCTCATTTGATTTAGGTTTGCTGATTGTTTTGGTGACACCCAACTTTCCCAAAAGCTAAAGCTGCCTTTATTTTTACTTATTCTAGGCAACTGGTGGCTTGACAACCTATTGGATTTCTGTGGCCTTTTGGATTATTTACTTATCTGTGACATCTTTGAAGTTTTTAGATAGTTTGTTGATGTCGATATCATTTTTGAAATCGTTGGTGAGTTTGAAACGTTTGTCTCCTTTGTAACTCTTTTGCAGTTCAAGAAGCAGCCGACCTTTCTGCCCTTCAAATTTAGGATTACTGAATTTATTGTTGGACTTTATATCAGTCGTCCCGCGATTTTCAGGTTTTGTCATATATGTATTTTCGTCAAATTATTTATCTTCGACAGTAATAATAAATAATAGTAAATAATAGTAATAATAACAATAATAAAATATATATAAATTATATCTATAATTGAGATATAATATTTTTTCGAAAAGAGTAGATAATAGAACATATGTAAATGGAAAATAGATTTTTGTAGTAAATTTAGAGAAAGATCAACGAATTGTAAAATTTTAAACTGCCAAAAGATCAGCAAACTTGAGGTGCTTCACCTAGTCACTTTGAAGAGTGTAGAAGTAATGGGCGAGGAATATAAAAAACCCAGTAATCATTCCAAACCCGATGTAGAACATGAATTTAATATACTATAAATTAAATATAAAAAAATATTTCAATATAACTCATATTTTTTACCACAAATCGATTGCGAAGAATTTAGTTCCAACCATTGATGTAAAGAGAGGTCAGGTTCATACGGATTTGTGACGACACATTTTCGATCCAAACTAAGTAATTGAGCTCGTTGTTAGTAAGTAGGCTAATGTTTGACCCCAGGCGAGAATTCATCAGCGTCAAGGCCGCTTCGATGACGTTGTCGAAGATCATCTTCAGTTTTGGAGAGTACAATTTCATTGCTGTTGAGTTTTCTGAGTAGTAAGTAATGGTTTGAGAATATGTCACTTTGCTCACTAAATTGTTGAAAAGTTCAAGTTCGGTGACTCCCACAGAATTCTGATAAGCCATGAGTACATCCTATTTAAAACTGTCGAATTATTATTGATTTTGACTAAAGACTTCCCAGCCTTTCCTCTCCTGGGTAAAGGACAGGAAACCCTCGAACGCGTTACAAAGATATTACTGGGTTCTCTGGACATAGATCGCTGTGTTGTAGATATTATTTGGAGAGTAGAAATCGTTAACCTGTTTGACTAATACCAGTGAATGCAGGGTGGTCATCGCAACAAAGAACGAGAGGTGCGCGATAATAAGTGTGGCATTGCAAGCTTTGGACTTATTGTATATTTTTTTCTGTCCTCCTCCCTCCGTCTCATCCTGAGTTTTCTTGTTTTTTATTCTCTTACTGTCTTCTACCGCAAGACAATTCTCATTCTATTTTACGAACTCGTCTTCTGTGAGCAGAAAATCTTACCCAGTCGTTTTTTTTACAAATTGGCAATCCAATTTAAATGTGAATAGAGATTTTCGAGGGATAAACTGCTCGTGGTAGGTCTAACTCGTCATAGGGTTGAAAGCCCTCGCCATGCATATAAAGTCGAAGGCACACCTTTTGAATTTTATCAGATCCTCAGGTGAAAGGCGAAACAGTAATTGACACACCCCATCCTCAAAAGCTCGTTTTCTGAACTCAAGCCGCATCAGAATCAAAACAATTGATATCAAAATGAGCAATATCACAACATAAAATGTGATAAAAATGCTGCTAAACTGTTTATATCGGTTTGAATAGTCATTTTGATATTGGTCCTACTCATTATAAAGCATAGTCTTCAAAGTCTCCTAATTTGAAAGAATAAAATTCAGAGAGTTTTCAACATTGAGAGCGATGAAGTGCTCGTTCGAATTCAATGGAGCTTCGCAAAGATACTTAGCCTTACTGATACTTTATTCCAGGAGAGTAAAACTATCGGCGTAGTAGAGAGATACGTTGTTGACTTGGACCACTGCTCTGTTGCTAGAGCTATAAGTTTGCACAAGCGGTTGGGTGACGAGATTCGAATACTCCAGTGACTCTGAGAGTTGCCTAAGTCCACTTTTTGAGTTTAAGTCAATCGAAGTGATGTTATATCCATAAGCAGTATTGCGGTTGAGGAGAAGGATATTGAGGTACGTTAATATTCGTTTGGAGTAATAGCGTTTTAAAAATTGATGGTTGTCGTATTTCAAAAATTCCCTGCCAAGGTCTGTCTGTTTACAGCTGAGAGAGTATTAAATTCCCACAAAAACAAATAGACTCGCCATCAACGCTAAAATAATAAAACCATTCTTTTTTATTGATACTGACTGTTTGGCATTGACGGCTTGGACTTTGGCTTCAAAATATTATTTCATACTTGAGCCAGACTCCATTTCAATCGGTTAATAGGTTGGTTCCTGGACTTAGTGGATATAGTTTTACACAAGCATGCGTAGAGTGAGCCCACAATTTAGTCCGTGAATATTTTTCGTAATCTACAACAGAACGACTAAACAACCTTAGCTTATTTCAGTCACAGCAGTGCTTTTGATCACATAACCACCATCTTGCATCATATCGCTTTGATCATTCGGATTAAGAAATCCTGAATCTACTTTTGCCTCTTGGTTACTGATCTTAATTGTGGTTCCTACCTTTTAGAGCTTTGCGATTTGGAGGATGGATAGGGATGGGAACACGTTTCGGAGATTCACTTATCCTTTCCTGTTCTAGCATTCCGGAAGAGTTTCTTCAGCTCCTTCAGAAGTTGCTAAGACTTCGCATGTTTTAGTGTCAACTAGAAAAAGTATAACTTCCCTTGATTTCTTGAGCCGTACAAAACCCTGAGCCACAAGCTCTTCTCTTTCAGTAGAGTAGGCGATCCGGAAATGTGCTTCGGAATATTCGAGTTTGTTATTAATCAGACAGTAGGTGCTTTTGTTGATAGATGAATCTGCACCTTCAAGCATATGCTTCCCACTCTTTATCTGAATGACATTCTACGATTTGGCGGCCTTAGATATAATTTGCCTTACAGTCTTAGACTATTTGGCGATGTCTGATGGATGTAACAGGTCATGGCCGAACTCTTCAGTCCCGTACATTTTCTCAAGCATAAAGGCTTTGTGAACATCGTGAATCACTGGAGGCAGCATTTGATCCAAGTGCGTCTTATCATTTTCTGAAAGGTTTATAAAGCCTTAGTGGATGCCCATTCTGTTTATAGAGCCGATCTTGTTTCTTTCTAAAGATAGCTCCATATAGCTGAACTCGCTCACATCTACTTCCAGAAGCGGTTTTTACACGTTATTGAGATGCTCCAAGTTCTTAATTTGGACCAAAATATAGTCCAGCTTGACGAACTGGTAGAAGTTGAGAAGCATTTTGTTTAATGTTCCCGATTTGTACCCACTTTTTTCCACTTCCTTCTCTATTTCATTAATTGATTTGCTTATCTTTTGAGATTGGTCCATCACATTCTTCAGATAAATTTGCTTCTCTGCCAGCAAATCCCAGAGCTTAATATAATCATCAGCACATGCAATCAGCCGGTCGATAAGGTGTTGAATACTCATAAACTCTTTCAATGCGATTTGTTCTGTGTATGGAGCAGATTCCTGACATTTGAGTAACAGTTCTTTGATCCTGCTTGTTTTGACCCTAAAAACCCACTTGTCGAATCGGGATTGCAGCTTACTGGCTTTGAGTTCTACCACCCTCAAGAGTTCGAGTGCTTTCACCCAATTCCCTTTGGAGTTCAGCTCAAAATAAGCCATTTCTATGAGTACATCAGGCCCTGTTAGTTTGATATTCATTTCGCTAATTGTCACATCGTAAACAAAATTCGCCCATGCTGCTTTATTCATGATGTCAAGTCCATGGGGCATTGTTTCGAAACTATCTAGCTTTTCGAACTACACATATCTGTTAAGTTTGGAGCAAAAGGAAACGAGAGGCTTACTTATTCTGGGTTTGTAGAACTCTTTTAGCACACACTTCAGCGTGCTGCTCAGGATCTTCTGGGAAATTTATTGTTCAGTTATTTAAGCATTGAAGTTGCGGTAACCATCATAGGCAGCTGCGATGAGACCAATTAGAAAGCACAAAAAATATAAAGGTGAAAAGCTGAAAACTCTTGGCTGGTTCTTAAAAGTTATAGCGAATATGCATATGAGTGACTGCGAAAAACATGTAGTGGCCTCAAATATCGAAAAAGCATGCAGGATGTCGTTATCGTAGTGGTTGATGACCCGATTGATTCCAACAACGCCGAACACAACCAGGCTCAGAATATAGAAATAGATTGGGGAGAAGAAGTTAAAAGTAGAACACACGATAAGAAGTTCCTTAGAAATTAGCAGGTAAATTTTAAGAGGCGAGGTTTGTTCCTTCATAAATACGTCTGTGCAGTGGGAATCATCGATATTCTGCAAAATTATTGCGAAGAAGCACCATAAACATAACAGTATCGAGGGTGCCACGAAACATAATTATTATGTTGAATTGTAGTTTAGAGATCTCCATAACATAAACAAGACCAGACCTTTAAATACAGTTAGCCTGTAGCCAGCTACCATTGCAATCACGACTCCCAGAAATATAAATGAAAATAAAGTCGCAGGGGCCCAACTCATGCTGAATTCTAGAACACTTTTATTTAATGGACCCATAGGGATGATGTTTGATATAGGGGTGAGCAATGCGAGCTGGAAAGTAAATTGTTTGATGCCTGCGCTGATACATAGGAGCACGGATACAACTTCTCTGGTGTTAATTAGTTTTGTTATTAGCCTATCAACGAAAGGCTTTTGTTATTTCATTATTATTATAATAATATTCTGTAAGTTCGAAATTCGGAGAAAAAAATAAAAAATAAAAAACTCAAATAATATGCTTTGATTATTGTTTATATTATTGAAAAATTATTCGAAGCTCCAAAAAAATGCAATTATATTTTATCTCTATAATATAATTGGAAAATACTTAAATAATAATAATAAAATAAAAAAAAGGCAACATATATTTATTATATAGATATACTTCTTATATTAATCATATTAATAAAAAATATGAGACTATAATAATATTTTCTATCGACGTAAAATTACCAAATATATATTTATTAGAAACTATAATTCCAAAAAAAATCAAAATCTCGTATTTTATGGTTAAATTTAAAATATAATATCTCTGTCTATCAGTATCTGCATTATTCCAAAAAATAATAAGAATAGTTTGAACACCTACTACCTGGATGAACAACTGCTAAGACATTGAGTGTATTATTTGTTTTGAACTACCTCGTTCGCCAGTGGTTTGCGTCCGATGCCTTAAAATCATCTGTGAGACGCATCTCAAACGACTCACTAATAACAAGTGCCCTCATTGTCGGACAACCCCATTCAAAACCAAATCTGATCCCGCTCTCCAAAAGCAAGCCTAACTCCTCAGAAAGCAAAGGATCAAATTTCTCAACTCTCCTGCTGCTCTTCAAACCAGGGAAAAAACATATAAGTGCAAAATACCAGGTTGTAATTACAAAGGATTTTACATGGATATTGTCGATCATGCATACATCGATCACCAAGGAATCTAACTTCGAAATGTACTTTACCATCTATAATCTGACGCTGACTTGGTCTATGTGCCGTCAAATATTGAAGTCAGTAGTGGCTTGGTGGCCTGTCAAAATCCTGGTCAAACATTGCCGACTGGCCATCGGTGTAAGCTGCCTAAGCTCCCTTTGGCTCTGAAAATGCTGAGACATGTTAGTAATTGTAAGAACAGTCACGACTGCAATCGAGTGTGGTATGGAGCTTGGGGTACCTTTATTGGAGGTATGAGAGGTGGTAATCAATTTGATTTTAGTATCTGCCCTGAAGCGAAGACTATCAATGAATCTGTGGGGTGGGATTATTGTGATCCTTATTATTGAATTAGTTTTTTTTTATAATGATTGATTGTAATTCCTTTTTAGTTTTTCTTAAATATATATTTTTTTTTTTTTATATTTCTCAAAAAAGCACTTAAGAAGCGCTATATAATAAAACAACATTAAAATATTAAAAAATTATCAAAATATGAAATTGTGCAGAAAACTCAGTGTATATTTTGCCAGAAATGTCAAGCCTCGAAGCACCTTTCAATAAAAACTGCAAACAACTGTATAAACAACGTATGAGGTGCCGATCACCAAAGCCCATAAACCCGAAGACCGACTTTCGCCCAACTAAGTGACACCTGAAGACTTGTCCCATATCCGCATGAGCTAACAACATCTCCCAGTGCTATTTCTTAAGAGAGTCCAGCAAGTCTTCAGCAAATATCAGCAGTCCCAACTTAGAGATATTGCCAAGAAGTTTTCAGAATTGATGAGTCTGAGATACCACGAAAAGAAGATCAACTATAATCGAGTTTCTTTGTTCAAGAGGCTAGAAGAAGAGGTATAGCCCGAAAGAAAGGTTTAGAAGATCAACCTGGCCAGCAAGGAAACAATCCTCAAAGAACTCGTGGCAGAGGACACTCTCAAAACTGACGATAATCCAGTTGGGGTAGATGTGGGGTATACACAAAATACCGTACTGTCTTACCTTCTCAACAGGGTGCCGAGAACCTTTGCCACTTCAGTCAGAGTTTTTTCGGAGCTCAAATACAAGTATCCGAATTTTCGCCCCACTTCAATGATAGACTTTGGCTCTGGTCTTTCCTCAGGTTCCTACGGCTTCGAAGATATTTTTAAAGCCGATGGGATCACTTTAGATTTATACAACATCGAACCTAACGAAAAAATGCATAAGCTTTCCAAGTTCTTGACTCAAGACATCAATATCAAACACTACAAAGCCCTCTCGGAAATCACTCGTTAGATTAGCCAGGCCGATGTGGTCTATGCAGGATATGTTCTAAACTAAATCCCTTCCGAAAATATTGAGCTCTATCTCGAAGCTTTATACAGTAAAGTCAAAGTCGGAGGTTTTTTAGTAGTCACTTAGTATGGAAATCCTTTTGGAGCGAGGATCGTCCATGATGTGCGTCGGTGGGCGATCTAAAAAAAACATTCTAAAATTGTCATGCCGTGTCAACACCAGTTCAACTGTCCGCTGGCTTCCTCGAAGAGATGGTGCCATTTCGACCAGCCCACAGGCGTCTACCCGAGGAGGATCTTTGGAAAGTTGCCCAGCGATCAATCAGTTCAAAATGAGAAATTCTCATACATGGTTATCTATAAAAATAAGGATGAGGACGATCCTTCGGCAGGAGAGAGAGCAGAAAAACTGATCGAGGAGTACAAAAGCGAGTTGACGAGGGAGACAGATAATTGGGACCGCGTCATATTTCCAACGATGAAACGAGGGGGACATATTATTATGGATCTCTGCACCACTGAAGGCATAATGGAGAAGAAGATAACAAGCAAAAGCCATGGGAATTAAGAATACAAGTAGGCAAAACATATAAAATGGGGGGATTTGTGGAGGTTTGATAAGCGGATCCCGAATAAGTTTAGGAAGTAAACTAAAAAAGGAGAAAGACTTTGGTGATACCAATATTCTTTATATGAATATTTTACTTTTTATGTTGTTTTATGGGGGGGATAAATTGCCTAAATCATCGATGTTATAATTTTAAAATATTGGTCAGATGTTTTTAAAGTTATTGATCTTTTATGTCAATGAAAAAATTAAACTCATAATCTACGAGTCGATAAAGAATCCGTTGTTGGAGATCTTTTTATCGATTTCAGCCTGCTTTAACTCTTTGAGTGTTCAACAGCATGTTTGTCCTCTGCCAGTACTTTTTTATGTGATATCGATATTCCGTTCTTTGCTGCTTCTTCCAGAATCGCTCTCTTCTTAATTTCAGAATGTTCCAATCGATGGCTGATCTGAGACTCTACCCTCTTGAGCTCACTGTTCTTTTGCTTCAACTCATGGTTTTAGCCTTTCAAGATCTCCATCTCCAGCTTCAGCTGCTTTAGTTTCTTGAGCAGTCGGATATTTTCGGAAATGAGTCCTTCTTATTTCTCCTCCTGGAAATCGTTGGAGCTGAGTTATTTTGTGCGTTTCTTGGATATCATCTGTTTGAGCTCAATATTCTACTTTTACAGGTTGGCAACTCGACGTTTGTGGTTCTGAAGTTCCTACTGTTCGCGTTGATCCTGCTACTTTTTGCAGGCAATTAAAAGCTTGTATTCATTTGCCAATTACTGGTGATGTTTCTCCCTTTCAGATGCTGTCTGGCTCACCTTGCGGACTTATTCCTTGTATTTGTCAGCGATTCGCTTATTTAGTTCTATCTACTTCTTCATATCCTCGACAATATCCTGCAAACCATCTATGGTCTTGTTGGATGATTGCCGGAGAGAACTGATCTGTTCGTTCGCTTTGGTTACTATCTGCCGTAGATTCTAAATTTCTGCCTGGGAAGTTTTGAGTTTCGAGCAGGTTATTTTATTTGCGGATACTAGGGCTTCGTTGTCGATGGCCAGTTGCTTCATTTTTTATTGAAAGACTTGCGAATTGTGCATATTATTAGGAACCGGGGTCATCGGTTGAAAGGGTTGTCTCGAGCTGGGAATAGCTGGACTGTAGTTGTCGTGATGCAGATTGGTTTCTAGTTTGAGTTTCGCTTGTTTAATCGATTATCGGAGGAGGTACTCCGTGGGGTCGGTATTTTCCATGTTTTTATAATTAAGTCAGTTAGTATAAATTGGTATAATATATTTTTTGGCGAATAAACTAATTTAGAGCCAAATAATTAATAAAATAATATTTTCATATAAATATATATATATAAACTTTTGATTAACTATATTTTTCCATCACAAAGAAAAACTTGTTTTGGATTCTCTATTCAGAACATCCATATATTAACGCGACTATAACTATTTTTTTCTGTGAGTCACCACAAAGGGTGCATAGAAGTACTCGAAGAACAGAACGGCCAGAGCACTGCCGACGAAGGGGCCGAAGAATGTCGCCCACACGTACTCCCACAAAAACCACATATTATTGGCCGCCACGTAGTAGAATTCGAACGCCAATGCAAATGCGGGATTCAAGCCTTGCGAACGGTAACTGTACTCTCTGGCGCAAATCACGATCATGGGAATTAACACATAGCACTCAGATTTTTACACGCAAAAACTGGTGACCGAGGTGTTCGTGACCACGATGAACAGCACCAGAATGAATGTGCCAAATATCTCGGCGGCGAAGGCGAGCCACACCTGAGGCCAGGGCGTTGCTGCGATCAGGGGAGACACATGTATATCGCTGACCCACCAGGCTAAGACAAACAAATACGCAGAAAGAAAAACATAAGTTAATTTGATATTTTTATGGATTTGTTACCTATTCCGGCGCCAATCATCGCCCCAACAATTTAAGAAAACATGTAGATGAGTCCTAGCTTGGGATTGAGTCGTTTTTATCGTTTTAACATAAAAGCGAGTGTCACTGCAGGATTGAAGTGTGCGCCTGTAAACTTATCTGCGAACACCAGAGCTACGAATAGTGTTACGGGAATGAAGAAACTGGAGAAGATGCCATCGAGTTTTGTGTTGTAGTAGGTTGTGTTGGTGCAGACGAGGTTTCCGAAGGCGTAAAAGCAAGTGCCTAGAATTTCGAAAAACAAGATAATTGCGACTTGTTCATGCCGTTGAACGAATCGATATAATTTCTAGAGGTCGGGAGTTGTGTTTTATTTATATAGATTAGATGCATTAATTCGAAGTGTACTTCCGACCAGAATAGTTTGCTAGGCTGTTAAAGGTTGGCAGGCATATAGAAGATATAAACAAAATATATATATATCGGTATACTCTGGATATAATTAAAAAATAATAAAAATAATAAAAATGATTAAAAAAATATATTTAAGATCTAAATTCTACCATATTGAGATAAAAAAAAATAGGTTTCAAAATTTAATCTTTTGCTAATAAGAAACAATGACAATAATATATATATATTAGTTAATAATAATTTTTAAAATACACACACATAAAAAATCAAGTTAATGGCTCGATTATTTTTTAAACTATGTTTTTTTCATGGTCAAATAAATTTAGAATTGTCCAAAGAGTTAACGAACTTGTTATACTTTTGCTTATAATAGGCTCTCCTATTTTTCGGAAGGTCAGGACACATCAACTCCAGACCCGCTCTATCTATACTATTTATATCGGGAAGTTGGGACTCCACCTTTGATTTCCCGAAACTAAAAGCCTCCATCGCTGCTATTTTCTCTTCGGTCTAGATGCTGTCCATGGAAGGCCGGTGCCTTCCCTTCCCTTCCAACTATATTTTCGTTGTCTGCGACCAAATATGTTAGGCGTGCTCTTTGAAATGCAGGCTTTTTGAAGTTAAGGGAATCGAAGATTTCTTCAAAGATTTCCGAGTTTTTGATAACTCCTCAAAAGCAAAAGCACAAGTTACACGGTATAATGGATTCTTTGATATGAGTTCATTTTGTTTTAATGAGTCTTTCAAAGGGCTTTCCGCTTTGGAAGATTGTTGAGTCACTTGAGGTGTCATCGTCGCCTTTCTGAATGAGTCATTTACAGAAGAAGCGTGTGTTTAATGAAAAGCAGTCATCGATTTCGTGTTTGGACCAATGGTTGCGTACCTTCCGTTTACTTTCTTTTTGTATTAATTATTTTTTATAGTAATTTATTGAGATGCTTGCCGAAATAAATCAGCTCTGAACCTATCCAGCTCTGCATTTTGAACCTTGATATGCTGCTTAATTACAGATATATTCTCCATTGACCTTTTGTTGAAGTCGACCCCTCCGTCAGCGAATAGGCCATAGAGACTGTCTCCATTTTCATAATTGGATGCGTTGGCCGCATTGTCCCTTTGGTTGCATCTTCTCTTGCTCGTATTTTTCTGAGATGTTTTTGGAGCCACCGAATATCGCGAGTGGAAGTGGATGACCTTATTCGAAATGCGACCTTTGGAGCTTTGTTTCCGAATTATGTCGAAGATGGGGCTATTGATATTTTAGTTGCGTTATTGGATTAAGATCTGGGACTTCGGGTTCATCGAGTTTGTTGCCTTTCGAATGACGACGTTGTGAGTGGCTCCTTCAACCACTATGATCTACTCGTTTTTGGTGCTCGAGCACTCGTTGAGTTTGTCTCTAGCGTAGCTGTCAGATTTTAACATATCTTTTAGAGTCCTCATGAAGATTTTAAAATCAGGATCAACGTTGTTCGAATCTTTGAACATCTTCGAGTTTCCCTCATCCCTGATGAAACTCCTTATACTGATTTTCCCTTCAAACCTCTGATTCATGCCTTTGCTGCTGGCCGAAGGGGTGTGACTATCGAGGAAAGCGGAAGAGAGATCCGTCGAAACCAGCTTTGATTTTAATAACATCCTCTTTGTGTTGAAATAAGGGGCCACGAGTCTATCGACGTAAGACTGCGAGGCCAATCGTCCATAGAACAGAAAGTAGAGGCAATGCGTGCATTATTCGAAGGAAATACCATTTTACTCCAGTATCAAGAAACAGAGTTCGGAGTATTTGTAGAGCTTGGGATTCATTTTGCAAGAGATATAATACTGTGCAATATTATTCCTCACTACGTTGCTATAGTCCTGCGGGAGATTGCATCGGGAGGCTCTTGTCGCGCTAAGCACGAAATAGAGGCAAGAGTTCAGGAAGTTTAGTTCTGGTGGAGAAATCCGTTTCGGAAGCGATAGTGAGGTTGGGTGCTGTGATTTCAAGTAGGTGATAACGGATAAAGAATTGTTAAGAAGCGGGACTAGAGTGACGAACATAGTGGAGGTTATTGTTAAGGGCCGGCCGAGTAGGCTAATTTGACATGAAGGTTAATCACAATTTTCCATTCCTTAAAAATGGTGTGTATAAAATTCCAAAGAATAGTTTTAGAAATAATTAAGAATAGATTTTTCTTTTAACTTTTTTTTTATTCTATAAAGTGGGTCTAAATAATTTAATTTAATATTTTTAATATTTTTAAGAATACAGTATTTGTTCAATAACTTTTCTGGTTGTCTTAATGTGAACTATTCCTATTTTCTATATACATTTTTCCACCCCACTTGTGGACACTTGTCCGTATTTGATGATAGCATCCGTATATTAGGAGGTGCGATGGATCAAGTGATAAAAATAGATAAAGATTAATACTAGAAATACCAATCATACATAACGTTAAATATATATAATAATAATAATAATTAAAGTGGTGATATTTTATCATAATCATGTTTTGTAATTTTTTCGACGATGTGGTTGGAGAATATGTTTAAGTAGATCACACTAACAGTGTCAGCATGTTTCTGATCTTATCGATATCTTTATACAAGTCATTGAATTCCGCCAGGTTGAGCTCGAGATTCAGCACGTCTTACTCGCCAAGCTTATCGACTGTGATTATATTGAGTTGGATGAAACACTCAGAGTACTTCATTACAGAACTATTGGACACAGCAACTAGGGGGAAAA
>JAHDVE020011939.1:0-38438 GCA_022606495.2 Halesus radiatus
CAATCGGGCACCGACTCGCGAATGATGGTATCCCAAAACAACACACCCGGTTCGGCCGAACGCCAAGCGTTGTGTACTATCTTTTTCCACAATGTGGATGCCTCTATATCCTTGGTGGTGGTAGGATGGCTGGCATCGATAGGGTATTGTTGAGTGTATTTGGTGCCATCTACAACGGCTTGCATAAAATCGTCATCAATCTTTACCGACACATTGGCTCCTGTAACTTTACCCTGCTCCATTTTGGCATCGATAAACGATTCGGAGTCGGGGTGTTTGATTGATACGCTGAGCATAAGTGCGCCACGTCGTCCATCTTGAGCTACTTCGCGTGTGGAGTTGGAATAGCGTTCCATAAAGGGTACCAAACCAGTGGATGTCAATGCTGAGTTCTTCACCGGCGAACCTTTGGGGCGAATGTGAGAGAGGTCGTGTCCAACACCACCTCGGCGTTTCATGAGTTGCACTTGCTCTTCATCGATACGGATAATTGCTCCATACGAATCGGCTTCTCCGTCCAATCCAATCACAAAACAGTTCGACAATGACGCTACCTGGAAATTGTTTCCGATGCCTGTCATGGGGCTACCTTGGGGTATTATGTATTTGAATTGGTCGAACAAATCGTATAGTTCCTTTGCTGTAAGCGCATTTTCGTGTTTTGCTTCCACACGGGCTATTTCGTTGGCTAGTCGCCAGTGCATATCTTCGGGCGATTGCTCGTATATGTTACCTGCAGCATCTTTCAGAGCATACTTATTTACCCATACTTTAGCTGCTAGTTCGTCGCCGGAAAAATAGCCGAGTGCGGCAGTATATGCCTCATCAAAAGTGTAACTCTTCAGTGTCATGTGTCTATTTTATTATAGTATATGTTGAACTGTTTTGTATTCGGAAATTTGTTTGAATAACTTATGAGTACAAAATTAGATATTACTTAGCGATGGCGCAAACTTTACAACATTTATTTATCAACAAAATTGAAAGTTTTCCATTTTATATTTTAAACACCTAGTAAACAAATTCTTAATTTTTAAAAGAAACCTAGAAGTTTTCCATTTAAAAATTCACGCATTCATTACCACAGCCCAAAAAGGACAATACACACTGCCCGAAAACAGGCTACGATAGGGCTTTGTACCATTCTATTTTGGCAGCCTAACAGCACAAAGCCTGCATCCCAAATAGATCGGGATGCAGGCTTTTGCTGGGAGTAGGCGTGATTTACTCGTCGCCTAGTCCTACCAGTTCGGGGTCGATCATGATACGTCCGCAATATTCGCAAACAATCACTTTCTTACCCAATTTTATGTCCATTTGTTTTTGTGGTGGTATTTTGTTGTAACATCCTCCGCAGGCTCCACGTTCGATGCAAACAACAGCCAAGCCATTGCGTGCACTTTTACGGATGCGTTTGAAAGCATGTAGCAAACGAGGCTCTACTTCGGTTTCGATGCTTTTCACATCTTCACGCAAGTCTTCTTCCTGTTGTTTTGTTTCGGCTACAATGCCATCCAGTTCTTCTTTCTTTTGGGCAAGGTCGGCCGAACGCTCGGTGTAGTCGCTTTTGCTTTTTTCTACCAGCTCGGTTATGTTCTTTATGTTTTGAGTAAATTCACGGATGCGTTTTTCCGCCAATTCTATCTCTAGTGTTTCAAATTCAACTTCTTTGCTCAGGTGGTCAAACTCGCGGTTGTTGCGCACATTGTCCAACTGTTCTTTGTATTTTTCGGCTTTCATTGTAGACTGTTGTATCTTGTGCTTTTGCTCCGATACGATGCCTTCTTCTTCTTTCAGATCAGCCTCGTATTTCTTGATACGGGTGTCTAGTCCGATTATTTCGTCCTCCAGGTCGGCAACTTCCAAGGGCAATTCGCCACGTAGGATTCTTATTTTATCTATTTCCGACAGTTTTTCTTGTAGCGAATACATCGTGCGGAGTTTGTCCTCCACTGCAACTTCTTTTTCGACTAGCTTTTTGGCCATGGTTGTTTTATTTTATTGATATTATTAACATAAAAAAATGCAGTAATCAAACAGCATCCGAGCTGTCGTCTTACTACATCACTTGCAAAAAACCGGAGTATATCACGATTTGCTACAAGTAGTTGACGGGGTTGGCATCCGCACCCGACATATATAAGGCAAAGGTAGGATATTTTTTCGAAATGAGATCAAAAAAGATATTCTTTGTGCATATTTCCGATTCGTAATGCCCTACTGTTGTCAGCAACATCTTATCTTCCACATCGTAGTAGTCGTTGTATTTGGCTTCGCCTGTAATGAATACATCGGCTCCGTAGGCAATGGCTTTGGGGATGAGAAATGCGCCGCTACCGCTGCATATAGCCACATCCAAAATGGGTTTACGCCTACATGGCGAATGCTGGATGTAGGACAAATGGAAGGTGTCTTTGAGCAAGTAGAGGAAATCTTCTTCGTCCATGGCTTCGGGTAGCGAACCCACAATACCGCTTCCGGCTTGTGTCCATGTATTTTGGAGGGCATAGAAGTCGTAAGCAGGCTCTTCGTAAGGATGTACGGCGATGAGGGTACTCAGCACTTCGGCTTGCTTGAATGTGGGGAGTACAACCTCGATGCGGGTTTCGGCTTCGATATGCAACACATCGGTTTGCCCTACAAAGGGTGTTGCCCCTTCGCCGGCTCGGAATGTGCCTTCGCCAGTCACGTTGTAGCTGCACGAATCGTAGTGGCCTATATTGCCTGCTCCGGCATTGAAGAGGGCAGTGCGTACAGCCTCGGCGTGGGCGTGCGGCACATAGGTAACCAGTTTCAGTAGCTTGTTTTGGGCAGGGTCGAGTATGCGCACATGTTGCAACCCGAGCATCGTTGCCAGATAGTGATTGATGCCGTTTGCAGCATTGTCAAGGTTGGTATGTGCAGCGTAAATCACAATATCGTGTTTGCAAGCCATCATCATACACCGTTCTATGTAATTGCGCCCTGTAAGCGATTTGAAGGGGCGAAACGCCAAGGGGTGATGTGCTATGATGAGGTTGCACCCCAGGGCAATGGCTTCGTCCACCACGGCTTCGGTAACATCTATGCACAGTATGGCACCTTTGGCTTCGTGGTTGGTGTCGCCAACTTGCACGCCACTGTTGTCGTAACCTTCCTGGAGGGCAATAGGGGCAAGTTGTTCTATATGATATAGTATTTCCTTTATTTTCACTTCTTTATGCTTTTTGTTATTTCAAAGATAGCATTTTAATCGAATACTTTGCAATAAGTAAATGTAAATATTTAATGCGCTGTTTCAAATCTAGAACTAGCTCTTGTTGTTATAGATAGAATAACAATAACTAGGTCTGCGACCTTATATAATGCGGCATTTGTTGAATATTAGAACTGAATAATGTCTTTTCTTCTGCTCTCGGGCGTTACTTTCAATACCTGGATTTCTCCATTTTCCAGCTTGCATTCCACAGTGGTATTGTAAGGTGCATGTAGTAGGAAATGCACATCCCACGATTTATCCCATGCCGGAAGCAGCATTATTTTCTCACCATCGGTTTGCAACAACATTTCCTGCAAAGCAATCATGCCACAGCCACCCCAATTGTGATCGGGCGACCAATCATATCCCGGTCCCCAAAAAGTAGGGAAACGTGTGTTGGCACTCTCCAGCTTTTTTATCAGCAACTCCTTGGATTCGTCTACTAGCCCAAGGCGAGCTGCCCAAATGGCATCTTGTTTCCATCCAACGTGGCTCTTGAATTTGATAACATCATTGTCGTACTTCCAGGTATTGACAGCAATATCCAAATGGGGTTTACCCACGCCATACATTCCCCACGGAAATACAGGGTAGAGTTGAGGCGTTTCCACATTATTCACCCTCTCCCACAACCACGCAGGCGAGAGTGTGGTATGCCCATCTATTTGGCGGGTACGGATGTCGGGTATACGGCTCATAAATCCAGCAAAATAGCTTCGTCTTGTGCTGTCGGATTGTATTTCGGGCAGTTGCAGTAAGCGAGAGCCCACCGTTTGCAATGCAGCGATGGTGGATGTAGCATTGTACGCCATCTTATACGTTTCGCAAGCCGAACCCGGGTATAGGATAAGCTTGCCTTGGTCGTCGAGCGTTTTGCGTCCTCGCTGCTTGGCTAGGTATTGATAATGTTCGTCGAAGAATCGGAGCGTGTTTTCTATCAATGGAAGGTAAAGAGATATATCTTTACCAGTATATCTTTCTTTCTCTAGTATCATATAACAAAATTCGAGGGCGGTGTCCCATTGGTATTCGAGCCAGGCATTGTACTCCATACCTTTGTCGTACGCTTGGGGACGTTTCCATCCATATTCGCTTGGGTTGGGCAATCCAAAGTTTTCAATCTGCTCGCTAAAGCAAGCACCACCATGCCCCCAATAGGTTTTGCTTCGCAATTGGGCAGCGGGTAAGATGCGATTGTAGAAATCGAATTGGGGTTTCATCATATCCGTATCGCCGCTTCTCAACATCGGGAAGTAGACCAAGCGTTGATTTTGTGCTGTGTGCGTTCCTCCTCCCCATTTCCTAAAATCGGGTGTGAAATGGAGCGTGCTGTCGGTATGCACAGGGTCGTACGTAAACAATCCACCATTAAATTTGGTAGGATATTCTCCGTAGGCGTTGCACCCCAGCATATAGCGAAACAGTTGATAGTTGCGTGCTATCTCGAAACCCTTATCGTCTTTCTTGTTGGGTTGGATGTGGATGAAACTCCTCTCCCAAAAGGCATTCCACCATTTTCTGTTTTTCATCAGATCAGACACAATAGGCTTGTTCAGCTCCTTTTTCCAATCGGCAATATGCGCTGTTTGCGCTGTGTGGAGTTTTATTTTTATACTCGCATTCTTCGTTGGCTTTTCGCTCTCCAATTTCCATGCTTTGTAATCGGTAGCGGCATAAGTGGCGGTGGATGTATCGGCAGCTTTGAAACCCTTGGCTTGGATAACACCTCCAAAAGTAAGATTCTTTATCGGGTTAAACAGTTCCGCTTTCACAGCCCCCAGCCCTTGTTGCTCCACAGTGGCATCGAAGACCGTTTCGGCAGCATTGCGATGAAAGAAAACAAGTGTATTGCCATCGAATCCTATTTCGTCTTTTTTGGTCGTTAAATCTTTGGGTGCTGCCCATTTATAGGAATTTTGGTTGCTCTCGTTTTTTCGTAACAACCTGTCTTGATAACGCCAGTTTTCGTAATAGACCTCTGCTTTCATGGGTTTACTGTTGGCAATATCGATATTAATGACAGGATTGAAAACATCTGCCCAAATGTGAATAAGGGAAGATGCGCTTTTGTCTTTACCTTGTATTTCTATGTAACCATCCTTCAACTTCAGTTCCTGCCTGAAGTAGTCGCCCTCTTTGAACGGATTGGGCGTTAGTCGCACCCTCACTCGCCCGAGTTTCAGCAAGGTGTTGTTTTCATCAAAAGTGCCACTTCGTGAGAAATAGAAGAGTATGTCTCCATTTTCCACCCACACATTCATGCCTATATCTCCACCACCGCAAGGCATACTTTCGGCAGCATTTTCACTTTGGGTATTCCATACAATGTTGTAGTCGGAAATATGCTGTGCATTGATTTGAAATGCGCAAAGCATGGCTATTAGTAAAGAAATACAGATTCTGTTACTCATCCCAATTGTCGGTTCTAAATGAAGATATGGGCAATCCTTCTGTGCTGAATAAATCCCCTGCCACAAAGTCCTTGAACGCATAACGCACTGCCACTGGCTTGCTTACCTTGTCGGACGATACTTCTATTTTGCTTCGCTTTATTTCCGCTTTAGCTGCATAGAAAACCTTGTCGGCTCCTGCTATTTCGAATTGTTTCAATTCTTTGCCGTACGACGACAGCCACATGGGCGCATTGTCGAACGAAAGGATGGCTTTGTTATCCTCCACCAGCATTTCGCCCAACGTTGGACTTTGGTAACCAAAGCCCGTCATACCATACGTTTTAGCCAGAGCTAGCATAGCCAGGCGTTCGCCTCCTGTTTTTTTATCTTGGGGATGGATGTTTTTTTCTTCACCGATGTCCATCATTACTGCCATTGCCGCATTGGGAATGGTTTGAGCCGATTTGTATTGGGCTTCCCGCAAAAATGCGGAATTGAATTTACCGCCTTGTTTTTCGGGCGGTGCATAAGAGCTATATGTATAAGGAGCTATTTGGCAAAAGTAAAATGGAAATTCGCCTTGTCCCCATGTTTTTCGCCATTCGCCCACCATTTTTGCAAAAAGTGAAGGATATTCGTCCGATCTTTCGTAATTGGATTCGCCTTGGTACCAAATACATCCTTTGATTGTATAACCTGCAATGGGGTTAATCATGCTGTTGTATAGTAGGGTAGGGGTGCGGTTGGGTACTTTCATCTCTTCGGCTGATGTGGGTAGTTTTACGTTGCCAAAATTGGCGAGCATGTCTTTGCTCATCCATGCTTCGATCCACGAACCACCCCATGCCGAAAGAATAAGGCCGACAGGAACATCCAGCATTTCGTTCAACAATCTGCCATAATAGTAGCCTGTGGCACTGAAGTCTTTTACGGTTTCGGGTGTTGCTTCCGTCCATTCGCCAACAATATCATCTTGAAGGGTTAGGGAAGATGCCCGTTTGACAGTAATCAAGCGGATGTTTTTGTTCTTCGATTTCAAAATAGCCTCATTGCCTCCCAGAATAGGCTGTCCCTTAAAGCCTTTCATTGGCATTTCCATATTCGATTGCCCCGAACAGAGCCATACTTCGCCTATAAGAATATTGTCGAGCGTGATATTCGTTTTGTTGTCAGTTATACTCATCGTATAGGTCTGATAACTAGCGGCAGGGGTCGAGACTTTTATTTTCCATTTGCCGGTCGCATCTGCCTTGCCTGTGTATTTTTGTTTACTCCACGATGGGCTTAGGGTTATCGTTTGCCCTTTATCTGCCCACCCCCATATATTCACTTCGGTGTTTTGCTGGAGTAGCATGTTTTTACCAAATATGTGGGGTAATGTAATTTCGGCCTGTACCGACAGTGCTATGACACATAGCAAGAGGATAGATATTAACTTTTTCATATTCAATATTTTATTCTGTTTATTTTTACGGTTCCTACAAGTCCACTTTTCACCAATTTCTTTTCCGCCATTCTGTAACGGGCGTTTGTCCATATTTTTTTGCTATCGTCTTTCTCGGCTCCAAAATCCTCATCACCCATGATGCGGTTTGCCCATGTATTGGCTACCGATATTTCGAGTGTATTTGCGCCTTTTTTTACCGCATCGGTTATTTCTACCCGATAGGGTTTTGTCCAAATAATGCCGCAGGATTTGCCGTTAACCTTTACCTCTGCCATATTATAGACCTCATCCAATTGCAAATAGTAACGCGTTGTGCCATCGGGCGTGAGGTCGAAGTTGTTTCCATAAACAGCAGTGCCCGAATAGTAGCGGATGCGTTCGTCGGCATGTGTACTCCAATCGGTCAATTGATCAAAGATAAGACTATTTTCGGGTCCACGGCTTGCTTTATCAAATTGTACAGCCCATGGTGTGGCGATAGTTATTGGAGCAAGTGTTTTAGCCTGTTGTTTTTTATTTAGCCTCTTATCGGTTGGTGTTTGCAGTACAATAAAAGTCGATTCGTTGGCTTCAAGCTCAAGCCTCACAGTAGTTCTATTGTTTCGTATTTCCCAATCAATATCGGTATTCACTTCGCCGTTTGCAGGATTCCACAATTCGGGAATGCGTCCGTTGGCTCGCAGCGACACCTCTATATTACGAGGTGCATCCTGTTGATTGGAAACGAAATAAATATCTATTCCATTACCTTGTCGGTGTGTATAGGCTATGCCTTTGGCGTACTCCGAGTTGAGTTCGGTTGCTATAAAATCTTGTTCTATCCCTATGGGGGCAAATGTAGGGTTGGTATATGGTAGCTTTATCAGCTTCTCGTTATTCCATGCTATTGTAGCCTTGTTTTCGGTATAGCTCAATGTTTGCTGTGGAAGAGCGTTTTCCATCAATATTGTTGCTCCCTGTGCCGAAAACTGTTTAATCTTATTGGCTACCGCTGTCGACATGCGCTCGGGGTTGGGTTGCATCGGATGTTTTCCGGGAACGACCAATGCTGCATAACTCATTCCATTGGGCAGTACAATGCGCCCATCTACTACTTGTGCAGTATTGAGCAGGACATCGGGATTGAAACTATCGTACTGATAGCCCCTCAATGGATTTATCCAGCTCTCCGCCCCAGTGATGTTCGATGAATGACTGACCCCAACAGGCATTTGTCGGCTTGGTTCTCCTATATTTGCCAGCCGTTTTTTCTCTTCTGCTACTTTTTCCTCACCAAATAGTCCGGGCAGGAAAGGGACTAAGCGATCGGGGAGCAAGGCACGCCGAGGCAGTTCTTCGCCCGTGAACACGGCAATATCCACAACCGGTTTGCCAAATTGCAGCAATGCCTGGCAGCGTTGTGCATAATCGACCCATGCCCGCCCTAGTTTCCACCAGGTTTGGTCGCGCTGAAAGTATAGTCCGATGCCGTCGAGGGTCATGCCTGGTTGGCGGTCGAGCCACGGATTCAATACATTGACATGATAACTCAGTCGATTAATACCCAATGCGTAATGACGGTCTTGTAGGGTTTTGAGCATGGCAGGATGTTCGTCGAACATGGTGCGAAGTTGTGTGAATGCTTCTGCCTGAATGATGTTTTTTTCGTAAATATGCCCTCCCGAAATAGCGTCCAACACATCGTTGGGTTTGTCGTGTGTGGGGCTTTGCAGCCAATATTCGCCCATGGGCAAATCGGTGTTTTTGTAGTGCATCATGCCATCGCTCATCATGGTGGGCGATACGCATTCGGCACTGAAGAGGCAGCCTTTGGCATTGGCTTCCTCCTTGAGCACGGCATAGAATTTATCGACTACCAACTCCGATATGGTTTGTCGCACATCGTACAATATGCGTTCCGATGTTTCGCTGCTTTCTATCGCAATACCAGCCATAACGGGCAGGTACTGTTGTAGGTCGTAACCTCTACGTGCCTTAAATTCGTGCCGAAAGTTGCCCGACCAATTCTGGCTTCCACATTCCCAACTGTCCACATGGAATACCTTGAGTACACGAGCGGCTAAGTCCTCGCCTGCTACTTCTGCGGCTTTTCCAAACCAGGAATTGAATTGCAAACGGATGGCTTCGGGGTTGAATTTATCGCATTCCAAACCTGCACCCTTTCCGCCTGTGGCATTGGTATGCCCTGTGGATGTATGCCCCATGCGGAGGATTGTCCAATTGCCTTTGGGGGCTTTCCAATGGAGGTTGCCTTCTTTATCAACATATTGCGATATGTCTATTAACTGTTTGGGATCAACACATAAGTTGCTCGTTAGTTGCTCGTTGGTTGTGCGTGGACTTACACGCCATGCTTGTGCGCTTTTGCCCTCATACTGGTGTATGCGAGCCTCGGACGATAGCCAGATACCTTTTATCTTGAAGGTTTGCTTCCATTTGGCAGCATCCAAATCTTCCGATCCCGGTTCTGTTCCCGATTTATTGTATACAAAGCGGAAATAGAGGGCGGTGGTGGTCGGTATGCTATTTGTCATCGGAAAATCGTCGTTTTGCCAACCTTGGCGAGGTGGTTCCAATTGTACTATTTTGCGAAACGCAATGCCATCATCGCTGGCTTCAATAGTAAGGCGTTGCCCTTGAAAGCTTCTCGAAGGGGCCAGTACCTGCACCGTGCGGCAGGTAAATGGTTGGTCGAATTGGTATTGTATCCAACAAGGCGACTCGCTGCGGAAGGTTTCGCTGCTATTCTTCTCTGCTAAAAATTGAGGGTCAACATCCGGTACATTGGTGGTAACTCGTGGCTTCACCGTTTCTGTCGTAATGCCTTCGTCCACAGGGGTGGGATAGGCAAAGGTAGCAATATCGTTGTAGTAGCCTTTGTAGCTTTGGGGTTGAGGTAGCAGTTGGTCGATTGTTTTTCCTCCTTTTATATTTACCTGTGCCCATACTACTTTTTGCATCGATAGCTCGGGCGTAATCCAAGGGCCACCGGCAAGGGCGAAGCCATCGCAAATATGAAATCCTATTTGCAAGCCTAAGCGGTCGGCTTCCTTGAATGCAAATTCTACCATCTGCCACCACTGGGGGCTGAGTTGCTCCACGATGGGGGTAATGAAAGGTTTCTCGGGAACTCCTTTTATGGGCATGAGGTATGCACCTGCAAGCCCTGCTTCTTTCATCGCTTCCAGATCGGCAGTGATGCCTTCTTTCGATACTGCACCTTGCATCCAATACCAAAACACCCACGACTTCGATTCTTGGGGTGGAGATGTCCACACTTGTTTCAAATTTTGTGTATAACCTATATTCAAACTCATATAGAGCATAAGACAGATAGAAAATAGTTTTCTCATGGTTTTATTTGGTTTCAAAATTCAGATAAATGCTGCCTTGTTGCAAACCTGTAACCCACTGTGCTTGTGATGAAGGCCCTACCAAATCGGTTGTGTTCACTTTGTTGCGAACGGCAGGGATTACTTTCAATACCGATATGCCACTTTGGGGGATGGTATACAGCAGTGCATCACGCCCATCGCGCGGGGTATACACGCCCAAATAGTTGTTTTCGTTGGTATTGCCCAAGCTGATAGCCCCTTCGGTGGTGGTTATCGTTGCCCATTTCCAGTTGTTGAAATAGCCCTTAAATTCGGGATAGATAAACGATTCTCCGGGGATGGCATCGTTGTAATCGTTCTCCCAAATGCCAAAATTGGTACCATGCAGGCGATTCTGCCACACCCTGTATGGCCCTTCGCCCAGCCAGCGTTTGGATATGACTTGCTGTTCGGGATAATCGAATTTGATACCCATCAGTTCCACTACTCCCTCGTATTGGTAGCTGTAATCGAGACGGATGGTTCCATCTGTTTTCAGCACCCAATGTGCTTGGCGCATATTTCCGAAATAGTTGGCAGTAATGGTAATGCTATCGGTGGTGCTCGTGAATGAGAATTTGGTCAACTTATTTTCTCCCGAAATATCATTGTAAATCCGTTCCTTGCTTCGTGCTTCGGCATCATCGTGATTGTAGAATACATCCATCGATCGGTCGCCACGGCGAGCAGCTACAAAGCGAGGGCCATTACCAAAGGATATATCTTTGTTGTTCTGTTTCACAGCGTTTAGCTCTCCTGTTTGTTTGTTGAATGTCAGTAGTGTTGCACCCACTGCAACAATAAGTCTGTCCGTTTCTTCTTTTACCGATAGGTTGTTTTTGCCTTTGGCGAAGGAATAGTATTCGGTTGGTTTCTTCCATTGCCAATTCCATGTCCAAAGCTCCTCGTTGGTGGGGCTGTAAGCGGTAAGATATAAGGCATCGGCATTTTGCCAATCGGTTGGAAGATTTATTTTTAGTATACCCGAGGCATGAGGTTCTATATTTACATCTATTATTTCCCCTGTTTTAAGCGTCTTTTCCTGTCCATCGAGCGACTTCAGCGTCCATACAAAACGGCAATCTTTCAGATTGGTGAAATCGTATCTGTTCTCGACAGTCAATGTTCCATCAAAGGTATTGGGTAGGGTTGTATTCATTATTTGCACAGGCGACCACACTTGCTTTACAGTATAGAAACTACCTTCTTTTTCGTGATGAGGCCCCACAATGCCATCGGCAGCATAGTTGCCCACATTATCGATGCGTCCATTCTGATCGGTGCGTACCACGCCCTCATCGGCAAACATCCATATAAAACCACCTGCACTGCGAGGGTGCTTGCGCATCATTTCCCAATAGTCCCAAAGCCCTGCTCCTGCACCACCATCGTACAAGCCATGCAGAAATTCGGTGGGCATAAATATTTCGGGCAAACGCATATACTCTTGGCTTTCGCCATACGAGCGGTAGTGCATGGTTTCGAAGCCGCCAAAATTCTTTTGTGGATGCAAAACCGGTCTTTTCTGCGGATCGAGTGGTGCAAACTCTTTGTCTATTTCGAAATTGTGTCCGCCCTCGTTTCCATTTGCCCACCATGTTACCGATGGATGGTTTACGTCTCTCTTTACCATTTCGTGAACCAGTTTTGCACCTACATTGCTATCGTATTTGCCATGCCATCCTGCAAGCTCTACCATAACATACAACCCTAGTTCGTCGCACGCTTTCAGAAAATCGGGATCGGATGGATAATGCGATAGGCGAACAGCGTTCATATTCATTTCCTTGATGAGTTTTACATCATCATAATTGGCTTTTTTGTTCAATGTTCGTCCTGTTTCGGGACGGAAGCTGTGTCGGTTAACTCCTTTTATGAGTACTTTTTGTCCATTCACATACAATCCATCGCTTGGGCGAACCTCTATGGTGCGGAAACCAAAACGCTCGGTTACGGTATGCAACAGCTTGTTGTTTTGCATCAACGAGAATTTTACATGATATAGATTGGGTGTTTCGGGTGTCCAGTTCTTCGTGTTGTCGAATTTGCCCTTTAGTATAGCTCTGTCCGACCCGGCTGCGATGGGTACTTCGATAGCTTTGCCTACTGCTTGTCCATCTTTGTCGGTCAATTCGGCTACGACTTTGGTATTGTTGCCCATTGCCAAGCCAAGAAATACATCGGCATAGAAGCTTCCATCGGCATCGGCATCGATGGCTGTTCTTTCGATAGATTGCACAGGCAGTGCTTCTATAAATACCGGGCGAAAAATGCCTCCGAAGTTCCAATAATCGGCACGTCGTTCGGCCATGTTTACACTTGGGTTTGCCGATTCTTTGCTGACGGTTAGTTCCAAGAGATTCTCTTTTTCTCCAAAAAATATCCGATCGCTCACATCACTTTTGAAACGATAGAAAGCCCCTTGGTGCAGATTTCCGCAACGGCGACCATTGATGAGGGCTTCTACATCGGTCATCACACCATCGAAAACGATGCGCACGACCCGCCCCTCCCATTCTTTGGGTAGCTTGAATTTGTACTTGTATTTGCCCTGTTCGTTGGCTATTCCCGGCGGGTTGGCTTTGCCATAGAAGGGCATCCCGTATTGATATGTGCCAAATCCTTGCAACTCCCAGCACGAAGGCACCGGTATTGTTGTCCACTTGCCACTGTTGCGCCCATCGGTACAGAAAAATTCCCAATCGACAGTATCGTCCGATCCTGTTCCCGATAGGTATTGAATGCCTGTTTCGCTTGCGCTAAACGTTTGGTTTTTATTTTGTGCATCTACGCTCTGCGAAAGGAATATTCCGCAGAAGAGCATAAAATAGGAGATTAAATGAGTCTTCATATTTTTTTATTTCAAAGGTTCGATAATAAATTTCAATGTATATGTTTTTTTCTCAATCGCATATTTCTGCAATACTCCGGGGCCGCAACTGCTATTGCCTAAGCCCAGCATGATGGCATCGAGCGACAACACGACTTCTTTTCTCGGTTTCAACAAATAGGCGTGGGTGGCAGCATCCAAATCGGCTGCTGTGAAATGCAATGCCGAGCCCGACATCCGTTCCGATAGGCAGGTAATGGAAATCCCTTTGCCCGATTTTTCGGTTAGGTGCATCCATCGTATATCTTCTTTGTTGCCTGTTTCCTGCGGATGCGGATAGGGTACATATTGGTCGGTTACTGTACTTGCATATACGCCCATGGGGCAACTTGTTTGGCGGTCGGCATAGTTTTCGTATGCGCCACGACCATACCATTTTATATTCTCTAAATCGCTAGCGAGAGACATGACGACTCCCAGTCGGGGCAGCTCAGGCAATTCGCCGGTAGGCGTAAATGTATTGTCTACCTCTATGCTTCCGTTTCCGTTGATTGTCCACAGGCATTCGTGAACGAACTTGCCATTTTTAGAGAGGCTTTCAGTACGAGTTCTGATGGTGATGTGCGAATCGGTTTCGTCGATTACTTCTACCGATTTTACAACTCGTTTCAAGCTATCCAAGCCCTGTTGTTTCCAGTCTTTGGCAAGCCAGTTACCGAATCCTTTGTCGTTGTCGGTAGGGGCACGATAGCCTTGAAATATGGGGTTCGAAACTATTATTTCCTTGTTGCCGTACACTAAGGAGGATAGGCTGCCGTTTTGCAAATGGAATGTGGCAGTAAATTTTTTGCCTCGAATCTTAATCTTATCGTCGTCTTTTTCTATTTTCGAGAGAGGCGTTTTGTCTTTCGTTATGGGTACAACTTTTTTAATACCCATATCCAATTGCTCGAAAGCTATTTCAAAGCCCTTGTTTGCCCACGGCATATTTTCCTTCAGATGGAAGCTCACTCGCAGCCAATAGTCGGTATTTGGTTTTACATTTATGTGTTGTATTGGTAACTTCAGATCTCGTTTTTCGCCAGCCTCAACATTTAGATTTGCGATGCTTCCTTTCTGAATGGTATCTCCATTGGTAATAATTTGCCAGCGCATTTCGTATACGTTCATATTGATATGATGATTGCGATTGGTGATAAGAACCGATGCTTCGTTTTCGTTTAACACCAAGGGTTCGATAAGTACAGGCTGATATACTTTTTTTACTTCAAAATATTTAGGTGTTGTTTGCCTGTCTCCAAATACAATTCCGTTGAAGCAAAAGGCTTTCAGATTGGGTTTATCGCCAAAGTCGCCACCATACGCCATAAAGCGCTTGCCGTTTGCATCGGTTTTATATAATCCTTGGTCTACCCAATCCCAAATAAAACCGCCTAGCATTCTTTTGTTCGAATAAATTTCCTCCCAATATTCGTTGAAGTTGCCTAAGGCATTCCCCATAGCATGAGCATATTCGCTGGTGAGTACCGGGCGATTGTCGAGCGTGTCTTGGGCAATACTTAACAGTCGTTCCCAACGGGCATTTTCGGCACGTTCTTTATCTTCGCCTCCAATGTTTGGATTGAGGTATTCTTGTTGCACACGAGGATAAAAGCGGCTTATTACGTCCACCGTTTTGGGATCGGTGGGTGTGCCTTGCGCCCCTTCGTAATGGATAAATCGGGTGGGGTCGAAATCTTTCAACCAAGCCGAAATGGCTGCAAAATTGGGGCCATAGCCAGCCTCATTCCCCATCGACCAACATATTATGGATGGGTTATTTTTATCCCTTTCTGCCATGCGAACAGCTCTATCGAGAAAGGCTGCATGCCATGCCGGATCGTTTGCCAATTGCCCTCTCAGTCCATGTTCCTCGATGTCGGCTTCGTCCATCACATACATTCCATACTGGTTGCATAGCTGATACCATTGCGTATTGTTGGGGTAATGTGCTGTGCGTACGGCATTTATATTGGCTTGTTTCATCAAGATTATATCTTGTTTCATTCGCTCATAACTGATTGTTCTACCAGTGGATGGGTCGTGCTCGTGCCTGTTTACACCACGCAGGCGAATGGGGTTTCCGTTAATAAGAACTTGTCCGTCTTTTATTTCGATGTTGCGGAAACCGACCTGTGTGCTAACTGTTTCCACAACCTCCTGCTTATCGTTTACGAGGCTTAACACCAAGGTGTACAGGTTGGGCGTTTCGGCAGTCCATTTCAGCGGATTGGGTACATTTGCATCCAACCACGCAAATTTGGCAGCACCACGCTGAGGCGCACGGTCGTTCATCACTGCTGCTTTGTAGTCGGCATTGAGTACCGGTAGGGCATCTTGTGTCAATGTATTTGCAAAAAAGGGTTTGTGCTGAGCATCGTACAATTGTGCCTCGATGTTCCACCCTTGTAGCTTGTTACCCTTGTACGATTTCAGTTCGGGCTTTATTTGTAGACTGGCATCTTTGTAGTCTTTGTCTAAAATGGTTCTCACTGCAAAATCGGAAATGCGGACATCGCCTGTGGAATACAAGAATACTTCGCGATGGATGCCACTTGTTCGCCACATGTCTTGATCTTCGAGGTAACTGCCATCGCACCACCGATACACCTCTACCGCCAATTGGTTATTGCCTTGTTTGATATAGTCCGTTATATCAAATTCCGAAGGTTCCATGCTTCCCTGGCTGTAACCCACCTTTTTGCCATTGATCCACACATAGAAGGCACTTTGCACTCCTGCAAAATGTAGAAATACACGACGACCGTTCCAGTCATTCGGGAGGTTGAACGAATGGCGGTACGAACCCACGGGGTTGCGCTCTGCGAAAGCGGTATAGTCGGCTTTGGGTTCGCCCATTACACGTGGGGGATCTATCCGGAAGGGGTAACCAGCACTCACATAGATGGGTGTGCCATATCCCTGCATTTCCCAGTTGGAAGGTACAGGAATGGTTTTCCAACGGCTGTCATCGAAATTCGTTTGATAGAAATCCTGCGGTCTTTTGTTGGGTGTGTTTACCCAATGGAATTTCCAATTGCCGTTGAGCAACATGAAGTAGGGCGACTTCTCTCTATTGCCCGACAGTGCTTGCTGGGTATTGGCAAAGGGAATAAAATCGGCTCGGGCATCTTCCCTGTTTATCTGCAATACCGATAGGTTCTCCCAATCGGGCTTGTTGTACTGTGCAAAAACAGAAAGTGCCGATGCTGCCAAAATGGCTATAATTAAAAATCTTTTCATTTCATTTCTTTCCTCAAAATAGATTTGTTACAACTTTACTGCATATCTAAACTATCGAACCACAAGCCTTTGATGTTGTCGCCACTAATCACCACCCTGTAATGACCGGCATTGATGTAAGCCCCGGTGGTGGTACTTATCATACGCCATTTTTCGGCAGCAGCGGGGAATTGTATTGTGTCTTCGCGCATCACCCTGTCGTCCGATGCCAATACTTGAATCTTGGCAACGATAGGTTCTTTTGTTACATTCATGTACTTGAATCGAAGGGCATAAACGCCTGCCAATCCGGGTGATATAGTCCAAGTGATGCTGTGTTCACCACTTTGTTCTACCTTCATTCCGTCTTTCTTGCGGTGATTTATGTTAGCCCATCCTGTGCCTTGGGTAATGGCATTTTCGGCTTCGTGAGCTATTTCGGGGCGCAGGTTCGGCTCTTCTATCCAAGCTATTTGGGGAAGGGCTACAATCGGCTGATTGCCAGCAATGGTAATTCGTTTGTTTTTAAGATATGATTTCTTTACAAAACCAGTATCGACTTTTGTGTAAACATCGGCATTGTGGGTCAAACTAAAACTGATTTCGGTTGCCTCCTTATTTGGAATTATATATTCGGCTCCGTATAACAATGAGGGCAATGTTGTAAAGTCTTTGCCTGTGTCGAGCCACGATTTGTGTGCACCGCCTTTTACCTCCGTAATCAGCTGGGGCGATTGCGGTGCAGGTTTTATTGCATTGTTGGTAGATGCAATAGCAACAGCCGATAGGATGGCTTGCCCTGCCGTGGTATTGGGGAAAGAGATTTCGAGCATGCCGTTTCGGGCAAATGCTTTCACTGTCTTTTTGAGCAGCTTGTCGTGCCCTGCTTCTTTCCATATATCCAAATTTTTCAATACCGTATCGCCACTTATTGCCACATCAAAAATGCGGTAGCCTTCGCAGTCCATACTTCTATCAGTTCCCCACCAAGGTTCGATAAAGTACATTTCTACCAAATATTCCCCATCGGGTAGCGGAAATTGATACTTCAGTTTATCGCGTCCATAACGGAATGTTTGAAACAATTCCCAATCTTTTGTGCCTTCGATGGGGTCTTTGGTTAGTCGTTGCGAAGCAAGGAAGGCAGGCAAGTTGCCGAATTGATCCGTCCACGAAAGCGAACCCCAATAGTTGCCCTCTTGCTTATGCACATCGGCAGCCCAGCGATTGCCATTTTCGTCTTTAAAATCGCCACCACCGCAATTGACACGATAGAGGTAATTATATCCTTCGTGGGGCAAAGTCTGATTGGCTACATTCTTATATAGTTTGCCGAAATTGAGCGATTGGGGCAGGTTCTCCAAAACGATGTAATCTTCGGCAACGGCTTTTCCGTTCACATAACCCACTGCATAAAGTACATTGTACCGAATGTCTACATTATCCCATTGGAAGTGTGTGCCTATGCCACCTCGGGTACGTTTGCCCAGCGATGCGGTTTTGGCATCGTTGAATAGTTCAACTTCGTCGCAATTGGAATAAACGATGATGCCGTCTTTTGTGCCAGCTTCTGTCCAACGATGATTCCACGTATGCGACACGAGGTAAACCATTGGCGATTGCTGTTTCGATACATAATTGGAACGATACATATAATATGCGTCCAACGGTTCTTCCCAGGGGGTAACCAAGCCCTTGTAATTGAACGGCCCTATGCGGTCTATATCCCGAAATCCTTCTTCGTTTTGTATTCTGCCTGGATTGTCGTGCGAGCTGTATATCCATTGAAATTGTCCGCAAACACTGTCTCGGGCTTGTTCGGCAAGGCGTATTTTCATTTCCAAGAGTTGTGTCATTCGGTCTTCGCTCCAGGTACCATCTTGGTTGAAATCGCCCTCGGAATGTAAGCCGATGCTTCGCCATGCACCATATTCTCCGTTGAGTAGTTGTTCTTTTTTGCTGAGTTCTTTGTCGTATTTGTTAGGGTCGCCGCCATACGTTCCCGACCAGTTTTGCACAACGTTCCAGTCTGTGCCTGTGCCTCCGTTGCAAGTCGTAACCAAGCGTTGCGATGGCGAAGTTGGATCCATCTCGCGAATAATGGCGGTACATTCTTTGGCAAAGTCTTCGGGCAGTGTGCTTTCATTTTGCAATCCCCACAGTACCACCGATGGGCACGAACGCCTTTCTTTGACCCATTCGCGCAGGTTGTTTTTGAAGTTCTCTCTGAATTGGGGCGTATCGTACCATACATGAGCCGATAATTGTGTCCAAAAAAGCATTCCTGTTTTATCCCACATATCCTGATACAGCAGATTGTGCGGTTGATGCGCATCCCGAAAAGCATTGAATCCTGCTGCTTTCATCTGATTGATGCGAGAGAGGATTTGTTCATCGCCGAAGGCATGGCTATTGCCCAATATGTGTTCGTACTCGCAAACGCCATTTAGGAATACAGGCTTGCCGTTTAGGAAGAAACGTTGGTCGCCATCGGTGCGGTAGATAGGCCACGAAATCCAACGAAAACCGTAAGCGGTTGTTTCTTGGTCGATGGTTTTTCCGTTTTCTTTTATCATGGTTATCAATCGGTAGAGGTATGGATTTTCGGTATCCCACAAGTGCGGATTTTCGATGTCCTTACTCTTTTGGTTGATAGTTTTTACTTCGTTGGGTTTCAATATTACTTGGTTGGTAATGCGTTCGATTTGAACGCCATCCTTGTCCACCAGTTTTTGTATAACCTCAAAAGTTCGTTCCGCAGAGCTGTAATTTTTGACCTCGGTATTCACATTGAGCGTAAATGTTTTTTTGTCGGTGCCTGTGGGTTCGTTATTCCACGCATGAACGCCGAAAGGTTCTATCCGTACCTCGTCGGTAACAACCAGGGTAACAGGTCGAAAAATGCCCATCGGTTGCGAACCTTCCGAGAAACCCCATTCGGAGGAACAGCCACCGCACACCCACGGCGAATCGGAGATCATAGGCGGATGGTCTGCCTGCACTGCCAATGTGTTGGGCTGGTCGAAGTGAATGGCATCTGTAACATCGAGTGTGAATGTGGTGCGTCCACCTGCATGCGAACCTACTTTTTTGCCATTGACAAATACAGTTGCATACGAACCCACACCCTCGAAATAGAGGAAGTATCTCTTATTTTCGCCTTGCTTCTTTACCTCGAAGTCTTTTCGGTACCATGAGTAGCCGTGTTTGTTTCCATGTTTCAGTCGTCTGATGCCTTCGTATTTGTCCCAATTGTGAGGCACACTCACGCGTTCCCACTGCACATCGTTGTAGCGTGGAGCTTCGAAACCTTTGTGCGCATCCTTGTTGGTTTCGTTTGTGGTTGTTTTCCAACCTTCGTTCAACGAAAACTCTTTGCGGAACGTTTCTTTGTCGGGTTTGGGAAAGCGGATGAGGCTCTTGCCCATATCGGCAGATGTGGCAACGGCTATGCCCCGTTGGTCGTTGTCGTTCACAGCACAGTAGAAATGATATACCGTTCCGTTCCATTTTACCACATACGACTTATGCGCAAAAAGATTGTCGTATTTTTCGGAAGGAATAATCAAATCCGTGCCCTGCCAGTCTGTCCAGTTCACCAAATCGTACGAACAAGCAAAGGTGTTGAATGCCTTGTAGGGGCGGTCTTTGCGGAATGCGCTGAAATAAAACATGACATACACATCGCCTATTTTTTGTATCACACCATCGCCCGTAATCCCCTCTTCGTGGTTCACAATGGGATTGTTCTTGTAGCGTTTCCAGTGCACCATATCTTTCGATAGGGCAATACCAATACGTTCGGCTTTTACATTATTGGCAGGATTGATACCTCCAGCATTGTAGTACATCACAAAAGGATAGCCCAAGGTTTTTTTCTTATCCCAAATCACCGACGATTTGTATTGTGTAATGTTTTCCCACCAGCCTTTATCGGGGTCGAGTGGCGATAGAACGGGCTTGTCAAGGTATTTCCATTCGTGGGCTTTTGTTATATCGCCATCGGTGTAGGCGATACCTTCTTCTAGCCTGCCTTGCTCGTAGCCTTTGCCCACGCCGCCAAAGTACGATAACCAGTATTTGTTGTCGTATTTCTGGGCTTGATAGCTCCCACCCCATTGGTAATCTATCAAAGCAATGTATCCACCACGCTGATTTTCGTCCCACCTGCCGCTCCCAATTGTAGGGAAAGACATTATTCGCCCCAATGTTGTCCATTGCAAAAGGTTGTCGCTTTGGGCAAGCCACGTTTCGTAGCCTCGCCCATCTTTGCCCGATTTACCATCGTACACGAGGTACGACATATACCATTTTCCATTTTCACGAAAAACGGTGGGGCAGTCCATCTTGTGTTTGTTGTCGGACGGAGCAAGCACCAAGCCTTGTTTGTAGGGCGTTTTCACTTCCTCGTATATCTTCTGCATCACCTCTTTTGTTACTGTCTTTTGTGCCGACAGTAGCGATATGGAGGCAATACACGACAGTATGGTAACGAATAATTTACTCATAGTGGTTTATTTTAATAGAATAGCCAGTCTATTTGGCTCGATGGGTCTACTCCTCCAAATCCGGCGTTATGTGGTGCTATTTTCTGATTGGCATCGATGAAGCCAAGAATGATTAAAGCCCCTTTACCTAAATTCAACGTGTTCTTTCCGGCAGGGAAGGTATAGGTATGTATATTGACCGAACCTCTTCCCGGAATCTCGAAAGCATTGGCAATGGTTACATCGCCCTGTCCGTATCGGTTGGCACCGGCATCGGTTTCCAAGGCAGGAGCTTTGGCGTATTCTTTGCGCTCGGTATTGAGATAGCCCACCAAAAGACTAATTGGTTTCTGATTCTCGAATGAGAGGGTAGTACCTTGCTCGGCTTGTTTGTCTTGACCAAAGCGGATTGGGCGCATATTTTTCAGCTCGGGCGAAAAATCGCCGATGGCGAAATCTTTATCCGAGAATACTTTTTCGCCTTTTTTCATGGTATAGACCATGCCACCTTGGTTGTCAATTTTCACAGCTACGGGTTTCAAGGCATCAAGTGTTTGGCTGTTGGCGTTTCCATTCTTTTTGATGAACTCAACATTCTTCTTGAAATTTGCCAATTCTGCCTGATAGTGAGGCAATAGCTCTTCCCATGTTTTGTTCTTTGCATCATCGCCACCGATGGGGATGCGGCGTTGTGCTGTTTGCATACTATTGGCGTACAGGTATGTATCTTTGGTCAAATTTACCAATTGTTGATAATATTCGATACTTTTTTCGATGTGAGGAATTGCTTTATCCAAGTCCTCTATTTTGTTGGAATGTGTATATTGGAGTATCAGCATGGCAGCCTTTACTTTTTCCGAAAAGAAGTTAGCAAAAGCCTGATAGCAATACATATCGTTCCGCAAGCGATTGAACTCTTCCTTGTTTTTGCCCACTTTGGATGCCGCTTTGTCGATGGCTGCAACAGCAGCATTGCCATGTGCTACCGCTTCGGATATGAGTTGCGGAGGAGTTTCGCCCACATGGGGTTGTTTGTCCCATTCTTTGTTCATGTATTCAATCAGCAATTCGCCTTCGGGCCCGCACGATTCGTGAAAGCCGGGGTATACCTTCCATTTGGCAGGATTCACCAATTGGCTGAGGAACATACCCAATAGTAAGGTTTGCCTGTTGCCTTCTGTTATCCCGAACTTGCGCAGTAGTTTCGGTGCTATTTCGCCCGATTGCTCGTAGGCTTCCAGAATGTCTTTTCCAGCTTCGCCACAATCGTACATGTTGCCTATTTGTTTTGTCCAGTATTTCACCTCGTCGGTTCGTTCACGGTTTCCATTCCACGCATAACGCCCCCATGCTTGATACCAAATCCAGTCGCGCTCCATTTCTTTCAATCGGGAGTCTGTTTTGTCAGCCGTATACGGCCAATCCCAATACGATGCCTGCGGATAGATATGCACCGCATTTGCCCCATGTACCTTGTGCATGGCTTGTACCACTTTCTGAACAAAGTCGGGCGATCCCCAACGGAAAGGTTCCAGATTGGCGAGAATATGCACATTCGATATATGCACCGATCCCAAACTGCTGAGGTCGGTATGTATTTTAGCCCACGGTCCACGAGGCTCGTATGTTGTGAGCGATTCGCCGTTGTATTTGTGCATCGTGTATAGATTCTTATAGAGGGGCAAAGAAGCATCCATTACCATTTTGGCATCGGTATCGTGCGCCCTCACTACTATTGGCGGTTGCACGGTAGTACCTAGCTTGGTCAATCCATCTTGTACGCCGGGTATAATTGTTTTGGTAAACCATTGCACATCGTCTTCGTGCGTGTCCATTGCTTCGCCAAGGCAAACAAGTAGACCCACATTGGGATATTTTTCGATAAATGCCGCTACCGATTTTCGGGTATAATCCGAGATAAGTGGCGTGATAGGGCGGCTTCGGTCTTGTGTTTTTATACCATAATGTTCGGCAAAAGGTTTGGACACAAATATGTTGTAGAACATTTGTATAACCCAAATACCACGTTTGTCGGCTTCTTGGGTAAGAAAGGCAAACATCTCTTCGTTTTTCTTGAATGTTTCGTCATCCACTTCCACCGCAAAGGGATAGTCATCGAGTTTCACCAACGAAGCAAAAGGGTGTCCGTTCCATAAATACAAGGAGTTCATCTTGTTTTCCACAAGCATATCCAGGTATTCGATCCACAAGGCTTTGTCGTAAAACCAAGGAAAGGTTTCGGGCGTGTAAGGATATTCGTACACATCCCTGCCGGGGAGGTAGTAAGGCTTTTGTATACCGACACATGTGCCACGCAGCACCATTTCGGGTTTGTCGGTGATGTTGACGTTTGTTGGTAATTTCTGCTCTTCCTTTATTTGTTTTATCAACTCCATGCAGCCATAGAGTGCGCCCGAGGCATCGTTTCCTTTGATGTTGATAGACCCTTCTTTACTGGTAATGGTATATCCTTCTTTTGCCAACGAGTCGGTTTTGTTTTCGCTGACAGTAATTACACAACCGTCTTTATTGTCATTTACTGTTTTAACTTCAACGGTATATTTGGCTTCTTCCAACGCCGATTTTAGTTTTTCGACACCGAAGCTGGCACGGGTTGATGGGTTCTCGTCAATGATGATTGTTACTTTCTCGGTCGAACACGAGATAAATAACATCGTACACACGAGTGTAAATAGAATTTTATATTTCATATTTTTAAAATTTTCAGATTTATAAATTGACCTCGCAAGCAGGTTTATCGTTTCAAATTCATCCAGACAGTCATGTCCGATTTGCCTCTGTTGCCCCACGTGTAATAGGGTATTAATTTTACAGAATGGCGTTTTTCCACAGGCGACATCTCCCTATATAGAGTGTTGTTCCAATCGTTGTTTTGGATATAGGCTTGCCCTTCCAAAGCCATGAAATTACTGTTGTCGATATTCATATTGATGGGCGTAAATTGAATATCGGAAGGAATAACCACCTGGAATATATCTTGTTCCGACAAATCATTACTTTCCAAGCAGTATACAACAGGGCCTCGTTTAACAGCAATCTGATTGCGTGTTTCTTCTACCAGCGGATTGGTTTCTATTAGTTTGGCTTCCATCGGTAGCGTCAATTCTACTTTGTCGCCATCTTTCCACGCCCTATTCAAGTGGGCATAAGAGCCTGGCGTTAGCTTGTTTTCTTGTCGTTGTCCATTGATGCTAATCGTAGCATTGTTGCACCATCCTGGTATGCGCATCGAAAGAGTGAATGCTTGTTTGGGCGCTTTGTCGAGGGTTATAGCAATTTGTCCATCCCAAGGGTAGTCGGTGGTTTGGGTGAGCTGAATGTTGTCGCCATTTTTTAGCTTGGTTTTTAGTTGACTTCCTCCATACAGATTTACAAATAAACCATTTTCGGAAAGATTATAAACATAATTCTGTACCTCGGCTATGGTTCGCACCGTATTTGGGGGGCAGCAATTGGACAAGGCAATGTACGGAATCCTGCCACCTGCCCAACGCATGGTGTACGGAAATTTGTCGGAAACGGCTAATGGATTTGTATAACAAAAGTCGAGACCATCGAGGCTCACACCTGATAGAATACTGTTGTAGAGTGTCAACTCTACAATGTCGGCATATTTGGCTTCGCCCGTTAGTTGCAGCATTCGCCAATTCCACAGCAGGTTGCCTATATTGGCACACGTTTCGTTGTGTGCCGTCATGTTGGGTAGCTGATAATCCCGCCCATAGGCTTGGTGTGTTTTTTGTACGACCGAAGGTTCGTACGATGTGCCGTTGGGCGATACACCATCGTAAAGTGCACCACAAGCTCCGGTGATGTACATTTTGGTATTTACCATGTTTTCCCAAATCAGATTCAACGGACGGAGCAGTGATGTATCTCCCGTTTCGGCATATACATCGGCAACGCCTGCATACAGGTAGTTGGCACGTACGGCATGTCCCATTGCTTTGGTCTGTTGGCGAAACGGCACTCTGTCTTGGTTGTCGTCTGTGCCATTTTCCATCAAACCTCTGATGTCGATAAGGCTTTTCGATAGCTCCAAGTATCTAGTATCGTGTGTTGTTCTATACATTTCCACTACGCCCATGTAGTGCGATGGGCAGATGGCGTTTCTAGCTAGCTCGGGCGATGCTGTTTTATAGAAATTGTAGAGATAATCGGTTGCCTTGATGGCTACATCAAGTAAGGTGCGTTTGCCTGTAACACGGTAGTGGAGGCAAGCCATTGTCATTAGGTGCCCCATGTTGTAAGTCTCGAAGTTCAATCGATCGTCGAAAGCCTTTGCTTTCTGTCCATTCTTACGTTCTTCTATCATTACAGGCGTATGGATGTAGCCATCTTCGCGTTGCGATTGGGTGATGACAGGGATAATTTCGTCCATCAACGTCATCAGCTTTTTATCGCCAGTGGTAGCGTATATGCTGACCAAACTTTCGAATGCTTTGTAGAAATCGCCATCATGAAACGGAGGGCCTACATGCGATCCGGTATCTAATCGGGCAGCAATTTCGAAATTTTTATATGAATGACTTATACTTTCGTCCATGTATGTTTTCATCAAAGCGGGCGACATGGACTGTTTGCAAACATCAAAGCGGTCGCTCCAAAATCCGTTAGTCCATTTCACATCACTCATCCCCACACCCGATAGTTTGGCATAAGGGCTTTGAGAGGTATTGACCAAGCTCTTATTCTGAGCAACTAAGGAAAAACTGCTGCTCAGCAATAATGCAGATAAAAACAGATAGCTTAATTTTTTCATTGTCTTCATAGTGCTTTATAGGTTATCGTGTATTCTTTTCCTTTTTGTATTTCTATTTCGTAGTTATTGTTGCCTTTGGGCAGTATTGTTGCCTCCTTGCATGTGGGTTTCGATTTGCTTTTCACGGTGAGTGTACCTGTCCCTGTGTCCGATTTCACTCTCATTTGTTTGGTATCGCAATACACGTATATATCGCCGTTGGGTGTCGGCACTTTGCCTTCTATCCATTTCAAATCAGCCAAGTTGGGTGCTATGGTATATGTTTCATATCCGGGGGTGGCTGGTTGCACGCCCAAATAATATTTCCCGAACAAATAGATTGGGCTTGCGCCCCAGGCATGGCACAAGCTTTTGCCAAAAGGACGACCATACATCGCCAAATGCTCTGTGCCTTTTTCGTTGGGATTGTATTTTTCCCAAAACGAAGTTGCTCCCTCATTTAGCATACCACCCCAATAGTTGCGGATTTCTTTCAGTACGTGATTTTGTTCGCCCAGCATGCACAATGCCTCCAGCTCGTAGAAGCGCATGTAGGGAGTTGTTATTTTTAGTGCATCGGGATTCAGTAGCACATTGTTTTTCACGGCATTGGTTTTGTCTTGATCCAAGTAGTCGAACAGCACTGCAAACATATTGGTGTAGGGTGTTACCTGTTGGCTTTGCACACCATTTTCGCGATTGTGTATAAACGCATTTTCTTTTGCAGACCAAAATGCAGTGAATAGTTTCGACTTCAGGTCGTTAGCCAACGATGTGTATTTGTTGCTATCCTCGGTATTACCTACCAGTTTGGCGCAGAGAGCCATTGTTTCGAGGCTTCGGCAGAATAGCAATTGCTCGAAACTTACTTCGCCTGTCTTGCTCATCTTGAAATCTGCCCAATCGATAAATACCCAATCGCCCGAAAGCCCTTCCATCATTCCATTACTATTGGTACGCGACAGGCAGTGTTGCATCAGGCTTTGCATGCGAGGATAAAACTGTTCGATAAATGTTTTGTCGCCGGTGTATTGATAGTAATCGTACACACCCATAAACCAATAGAAGGTATAATCCATGATGGTGTTTACATGGCTCGTTACCGGATCTTTACCCCGTAGGTTGAGCATGGTTCGGGTAACCGAAGGCGAATCGAAAAACAGATAATAGTTCATCAGATAGCTTTGGTAAGCATCGCCCGACCACACCCATCTGTCGCGCTTGATGCCATCGATGAAAAACTCGCGGGAAGTGAGGTGCATCGTATAGGCTGAAATATCCCATATCTGGTTCAATAACGCATCGTTGCACCTGAAACTACCTCTGTAATCGAGGGGCAGGTATTCGTACAGCATCGATACCGAATCGTAAACCAGTCCATTTTCTTTTTCGATGTAGATATATCGGAATGCTTTAGAGTCTTCGATAATCAAATCTTTGGCATTGGCGTTGTCGATTGGTAAACGATCCAATGTTTCGCACGATGCTGCCGATAAAGCTTCTTCGGGCGATTCGCCATAGTAAATATTCAGTGTTCCTTTTCCCTTCAACTTGTGGAATTTCACGAAACCGAACGTTTCTTTCCCAAAGTCGATAAGTGTGCCATTTCCTTTTTGTTCCGTCTTTGCGGCTACCATTGGCGTGGTTGCCAATTTGAATTTCGATGGTGCATTTTCGGGCGAATTGAAATTCCACGAAGAAGCATTCAAATACACAGTTCCCGAAGAGGTGTCTGAGGCTTTGCCCGATTCGTCAATCCATTCTTTGTCCTCGAAGGTTACTTGCCATGTATTGTCCGATTGCACAGTTTTGCCTTTTACATAGATGGCAGGCACAGTAGCCTGATTGTGCACTTTTATATTCAAACTATGTTTTCCTGCGGGAATTGTGATGGCAGTAGGGTAGCCCTCTACCATCTTTCCGTCCAGTTTTACATTGTATCTGCCTTCGGCATAAATTTGTATTTCTTCGGACTGAGCCAAGTCTAACTTCTTGGAAAACTCGACCAACACATAGTGGCTGTCCATTTTCCAAAATGGGGGAAAGAATGTACCCCTCTCCGTTCTTCGGTTCTGCATTTCGTTGCCCAACCATATTTCAAAATCTCCCGGATAATATATCCAAGTTGCCTTTTGTGCCTCGACTGCTTGTGCCGAAACGGCAAGAGCATAAAGAAGTAGTATCTGTTTCATCAATCGTTTCATTGCTTTACCAATTTAATAAATAATTGTATTTCTGTTCCAATCCTGCCTTCTGCTTGATTGAGTCTGCCACCATGGGGCCATTGTTTTCCCAGGTATTGCCGGGCCCATTGGCGTTTTGCAAGAATTTGTCGGAAGGTGTCCAGTTATCTTTTACGGTAATGAACGACGAGCCTTCGTCGGTGTATAGGTAAAACCAGTGGTTGGGGTCGTGTACATACGAAGGCGTATATATGCTATCCACAACATTCTCGCTGATAGTCGATTTAGATTGTACCGACAAGGTGTAAATACCTGCCACATCGTACATGTGCTTGCCATAATGATGGATGTAATTAGCACGAATGAGGTTATTTCTCATGCTGTTAACGGTCTTCGTCCATCCCCACCCGATATTAATTCCCGAATACGGAATTTCGCTAATCTCGTTGTGCTCGATGGTTATATCCCGTACAAAACCGGCAGTGATGCCCAAGCATCCCCAATCTTCGTTGCCGACATTGGTAATCCGGTTATTGCCGATACGTTGGTGCGAACAAAGCAGCCTTTGGTCTGTGGGATCGTAAGGCAAATGTGTTTCCAAAGCTTCTTCTGCAAATTCGCCTACTTGTATGCCGTTGCCGGCTATATCTCTGAATAGGCAGCCCTCGATTGTGGAATACTTAGAGCCAGGCAGCACATCTACTCCGCAAGAACCAAGCTGTTCGAATCTACAGTTTTCGACCTCAATATAATTCGTATTTTTCATTTGCAGTGCAGCGGGAGGGCGACCAACCCATCCTTGATTTTCTATCCCTTTGTTGAGATTGCCGGGGACTCCCGGAGGGCGCAATTTGTAGGCATCTACGAGGTACATACCTGCTTGCAGGGGCACATGTCCGTTAAGGGATGGTCTTGTCCATGTTGTGTTTCGGAACGAGAGCCCTTTTATATAAATATGCTCCACCGGTTTGTCTAGCGTTCCGCAGATGTTGATAAGCGTTTCTATGGCTGGTACGATGGCTACCGCTTTGGTCATGTCTTCGTCAGCACGAGGTATGTAATATATTTTGTTTTTAACCCTGTCGTGATACCATTCGCCAGGTTGGTCGAGTAACTCGATGGCATTGGTAAGGTAAAAAGCCGAGTTGAATCCATCCTTTATCATTGGCTGTGGCCATGGATGTTCGAATTGGATGCGGGCTTCGGGATTATGAAATTGGATGCCAGCCGAATCGCCTTGTATAGTAATAGACTTAACACGAAGATTGGCAATTGCCCACATTTGATGAATTACCAATTCCAAGTTTTCGGATTTCATTACATTCTTCACAGCAGAGGCTGGAACCCACAGCACCTCGTTTACCTTATCGTTGCTGCGTATTCTGTCCATTTGCTCAAAATCGGCTACATTACGTGCCCGTGTGGCTTTTTTGCCATCGACCCACAGTTGTCGGAATACCAAAGGGTTTCCATTGAAGGAGGGAACAGTGGCTGTCCAGTATTGGCCTTCTTTCTGCCAATGGCTGATGTTGATACCTCCGCTCAATATAGGTTGCTCGCCAGCTATTGCCTGAATGATGGTAGGGCTTTCGGCTGTTCCCGAATCCTCGGGGCGAACAAATACAGGTTCGTAGAGGGAATAAGTGCCTCCTGCCATCCAAATGTATAGCGGCTCATCCTTCTTTATTTTTCCCAATCGGCGCATATTGCGAGCTTCCCTCAACGCATTGTTGAGTGTTGCTTTGGGTGCAGTCTTCGTTCCATTGTTGCTGTCTTTCCCTTTGGGGTCGACATAAATATCCGCTCCATAGCATTGGGCAGCGATGAGGATGAAAACTAAACAATGAATGTATTTTATCATAACGTACTCTTATTTAGACTGAAATACAGATTTCAGATATTTGGCATTCGCCCCAAAATTTCGCTTCACATTGTGAACATCTTTTGTGTCGCGCGAGCGTTCTACGACAAGCCATCCACTCCACCCCATCTTGTCGAGGGTTTTCTTTATCTCGGGCATGTTTATTGCGGGATCGTTTTCGAGCCAATAGCCATCGGTATTGCTGGCGTGTATTTGAATGATGCGATCTTTGCCTAAAGTTTTAAGCTCTTTGATAATATCGCCCTTGCGTTTCAAGATACTCGAAAAATTCACATAGCTTCTCACTGACCGAGAGCCTATTTCGTCAATCAGTTTGGCTTCTTTTTTAGCATCCAGCGAGGTTTCTATACCAATTATCACCCCTGCTTTTTCGGCTTTTTTGGCTACTACCTTCAAGCGTTCCAAAACGATGGGGTATAACTCGGGATTCTTCGCCAAATCGCTTTGATTGCCAAGTGGAAGGAAAGCCACCTTTACGCCCAATGCCTGCATGGTGGCAATAGATTCGTCTATCAGTTGCTCGTAATTGTCTCTGTTGGCGAACGATTGTCCATAAAAAGCCGACATGGCTATGGAGCTAAATTGTATGCCCACTCTGTTGCATTCGGAAATGAATAGTTCTTGAAACTGTTTTTCTGTAAACTTGTTGTCGAAAGATACGCGCTTGCCCAAACCGCCCATGTCTAACTCCAAGCCATCGGCACCCACTTCTTGTGCCAATTGCATCGCACCCACTTTCTGGCGTTTGAGCATCATCCAATCGCAAACCGACACCTTGTATCTGTTGTCGTTTACCACTTGCACCTCGGCTGTTTCTGCTGACGAAGGCCATTTCATATCCTCAATTTTTGATAACACCAGTTTGTTGGGATCTATGGCAATATGCTTGATGGCTTTGCGTCGCCAAGTGTATACAATATGTATCATGCCATCTTTGCTCTGGATAACGGATGGATAAGAATACTGACTGATGGGCGAATCTTCTAAGATGGATGTTGCATACCATGTTTTACCATCGTCGGAAATAGCTACATTCAATGGTGTGCGTGCACCTTTGCCATTTTTTAGCGTATCGTGGGGTAGTACATGATTGTATACCAACAATTGGCGACCATCGTGCAGCGTTACGGCATCTGTTCCCGAATTGTTGTTCGGTAGCATCGTTTTAGCCATCGGTGTCCATGTTTTCCCATTGTCGGACGACCACGATTCGGCTATTGCCCGCTCCTTGGTTCGGCACAATAGTTGCAGCCTTCCGTCCTTATAGGTCAAGATAGATGACTGTATGGTATGTAGTTCCTTTCCTTCGTTGATAGGACCAATTTTCGACCATGTTTTACCTAAATCTTTACTGGCTTCCAAATGTGTTCGCCATGCACCGCCTTCGGTGCTGGAGGGGCTGAGTAGTACGCCATTTTTCAGAAGGACAGGTTTGTTTTTCACCGGGCCTAAAAACCCATCGGGTAAATCCCTCGGTTTCGACCACGTTTTGCCTCCATCCTGCGAAGTGATTAGCTTACCTACCCATCCGCCCACATTGGGGCCTACTTTGTAGTACAGTTGCAATTCGCCGTTGGGTACTTGGTACAACACCGGATTCCAACAGGCATATCGCAACGTGTCGTTTACAATGCCATTGGCTACATTTACACCCGCTGTCCATTGTCCGTCCACGAGGTGGCTCGTCCAAATGCAAACATCGGGGTTGCGTTCCTTAGTGCCGCCAAACCACGAAGCTATCAACTGTCCTTCCTTGGTTTCGGCAATAGTAGCTCCATGACTTTCGGGATAAGGGGCTGTTTTATTTATAAACTGATCGGCTACTATTCCCTCTCTCCATCTATTGAACGACTGTCCATATCGGCACGAGAAAACATACGTTCCCGATCCTATTTCGAGATTGATTCTGCCTTTCTCTTCCCGTACATATTTTAGCCCTTGCACTTTGGTTATCGGTTGTCCGTTTTCGGTTATATCATCGGCAGAGGCAGCAGGCAATAATATATTGGCGCGTGTGTTGGCGGGGATGGTTATTTGCCAAGTGAAAATACCCTTATCGATGTTCCATTCGCTTGTGGCTAATCCATAAGGCGTGTAGTGCGAAGCCTTTGCCGAAGTCAAATCTTCGGTAGGGTTTGGCATCATCCACAGGTTTTTGAATCCCGGATAGTTGGGATGCGGTTTTATACCTGCCACATCCTGATACATCCACGTTACGAGGTCGCCCAATAGCATCACATGGTTGTGCGAGTTCATTTTCGGGCTGGCAGTATCGCCATTCCATAGTTCCCAGATGGTGGTCGCTCCCTGCTCTGCCATATAGCCCCAGCTCGGATAATCCTTTTGCGAAGCAATGGTGTAAGCAACATCGGCGCAACCTCTTTTGGTAAGTTCGCGCATGAGCCACTGTGTGCCAATAACACCTGTGCTGATATGCAGTTTGTTTGTTCTTACTATTTTGTCGAGCATGTTTTGGTACACAATGTTTTCATTCTCTTTGTCCACCATATCGAATGCCAGCGGCAACAGATTGGCAGTAACCGTATAGTTACCATATTGCCCTGTTTGCTTATTGTAGAATTTGTTGTTGAACGCTGCTTTTACATTCTTCGCCAAAGCTGCATAAGTTTTAACGTCGGCTTCGTTGTTGCTTATTTTCGCAAACTTCTGCATGAATAGCAATATCTTATAGAAATAGGCTGAGGAAATGAGTTCGCCATCCGTTTTTCGCGCAGGGTCTTGCGACTTAATCATCTCTTTGGTTTCGGGCGGAACACACCAATCGCCGTATTTATCTTTTGTCATTATATAATCGGCAGTCATATACTTTTGGGTCATATAGCTCAACCATTTTTTCATCGATGGATAATGTTCGATGATGGGTTGCGGATTGCCATATTGATTGTAGAGCATATCGGCAACAAAGAGATAGGTGCCCGGCCATGTCATATTATCGCTATAATAGGTCTGATAATAGGGTGGTGCTATGTCTGACAGCTGCCCATTTTCCAGTTGAGAATCTTGTATGTCTTCGAGCCATTTGGCATAGTGCTTTTGATTATCGAAAATATAACTTTCGCCCAACGAACCGATGGTGCGGTCGCCTAGCCACGGTTGCCTCTCGTCCCTTTGCGGACAGTCGAGAGGGATGCCTTTGTAGTTGCTTCGAATAGCCCAATAGGCATTCTTATAAACCTTGTTCAATACATCGTTCGACGATTGAAAACTACCTGTGGTTTCCATGTCATCGTAAATAACCTGCCCCAAGAAATTATCGATAACAGGCGTTTGCTCGTATCCCGATACTTCTACATAACGGAACCCATGGTACATAAAAGATGGCTCCCAACTCTCCAAGGCATCGCCTCGCATGGTGTAGATGTCGGTTTGTTTGGCACTTCGCAGATTGGCGGTAAATAAGCGACCATCGGCTTTCAGTGTTTCGGCAAATCGCATCGCTATTTTTGCACCTCGCTTGCCTTTCATGTTCTGTATTTTTACCCAACCGGTCATATTTTGCCCCATATCCACAATGAAGGTATCGGCTTTGAGGTGGGTAATCGATACTGGTTTGAGCGATTCATGTATCTTCATATTCTCACTCATTTGTGCAGCAAGTTTTCCTTCGGGAGCTTTTACCAATGTTGCTTTTTGCCATTTTTTGTCATCGAATCCTGTTTCGTTCCACTTACCCAACTCTTTGGTGGCATCGTATTCTTCGCCATCAAAATCGTTGTTGGAGCGGATAGGTCCATCGGTTGTTATTTTCCACGAACTGTCGCTAACCACTCTTTCGGTTGTGCCATCTGTGTACTCTATTTCGAGTTGACAAAGGAGTTTAGGATAGCCGAATGTTTTAATCTTGTGCGGTTTGAAATTCTGACGCATATTGTAGAAACGACCGTTGCCGAGCACCACACCTAGTGCATTCTTGCCATTCTTTATTTCTTTGGTAACATCCAGCGTATTGTACAACACCGTTTTGGTATAGTCGGTAGCCACAGGAGCAAGTACCTGATTGCCTATTTTATGCCCATTGATGTAGAGCTCGTACAATCCCAATCCCGAAATGTAGGCTTTGGCCGATTTTACAGTTTTGTTGCTGTTAAATTCTTTGCGCAAGTAACGTGCCGATAGCCTCGCCCACTGGGTCTCGCTATCCCAAGGGAAAACCTTGTCGAGCCCTATCCATTGTGCCGACCAATCGTTGTCGGCTAATAAACCAATACTAAATTTTGCTGGCTTGCTCCATTCCGAGTCCCCGTTATTGGTAGATACTTTTACTTTCCAATATACATTGGTGCGGCTTCGGAGGGGAGTGCCACCATAATTTATCAGCACAGATTGGCTATCGTTTACTTTGCCCGAATCCCAAATATCGCCTTCGTTTTTTGCCAACTTATCGGCAGACGAAGCCATGAGTATTTGATAGCCTGTTTGACTCACATTTCTTTCTTTGGCAAGAACAACCCAACTCAATCGAGGCTGGGCTGTGGCAATGCCTTCGGGGTTTGTAAGCATTTCGCATCTGAGCTTATCCACTTCGATACCGAACGCACTGGATATACACAACGCTGAAAAAAGGAGTAATATAATTCGTTTCATATCAATTCTTATTGTTTGATAAATAATCCTCTACATACGATTTCGAAGCATCGGTAATGATGAGTACCCAATCGTTTCCGGCACGGTAGCCCGAATCGTGAATGAAGCTTTGTTTCTTGTTGTCGAACTCTCCGATAAACGTTACTTTCCCATCGGTGGGGCTATACCACCATGCTTTTTTCTTTGCTCCTGCTATTTTGGTTAAGTCAATCTCTGTCAATCGGTTTGTATAATTGTACACAAGCAGATAATCCTTTCCTCGGGTGGCTATTGCCCGTTCGTATTGTACGCCATTGGTGTTTGTTATCGCCGATTGGTCGGGGATGCGATCCAAGACGGGAAATGCGAGAATCAGTTTTTTCAAATACTTCATTTGCTGACAACCCGGGTCGTGAAGTGCTTCCCACCACGGTTTTTTAGCCCCAAACGAAGCCTGATAGCCCGGGCGAAGCATTTGCATCGTGGAATTGTGTCCGTATGTATGCCCGAATGCTCCAGCAAATACCGACCAATAGGCGTATCGGCGCACATCTTCGGCTTGCCAATAGCGTTCGTTGAAATCGTGCAACCCATGAGGGATGTCTTCGTAAGCGGGTTCTCCATCGAGTACCGGTTTCAATGGTTTTTCGGCAAGGCTGCGTTCTACAAAACGCCAGTTGTCCTCTTCGGTGTTTTCTTCTATTGGATAATCGCCATCGCCAAAACGTTGCCCATAACGGCGATGCCCCGATTGGAACATATTGAAATCGAGCCACGATTCGTTGTTGAACCAAGTAGTAGATATGGTGCGCCCACGCGGGTGGAAGGTCATCAGATGGTCGGAGTCGATGGCTCGTATGGTTTTAGCCAGTGTCTGCCAAACTTCGGGCTGCACATCGCCACGGATGTCGCCACCAATGAGCCACACTATATTGGGATATTTCTTGTAACGTTCGGCAAGGAATTTACCATACTTCTTGGCATCCTCTACTGTCAGTTGTTTCTGTTGCACTACGCTTCCCCAAACACATACAATGCCTATATACATGCCTTTGGCTTGGGCACGCTCTACAATATAATCCACATGCTGCCAATAATTGTATTCTCCTTTTTTGTCTATGTTTTCGAAATTGAAGCCGTCAGGCAATGCCCAATCTCCGTAGGCATTCATTGCGGGGATGGTGTGCAGGGTCGATATTTGAAGTACATTGTAGCCATTCTTTTGGGTTTCGGTCATCAAGAAATCCACCTCATCCCTGTTGGAGCGTGAGGGAAGTAGCCACGCCGTTTCGCCCAACCAAAAGAAAGGCTTTCCGTTTTCGTGTTCCAGAAAACGTTTGTTGCTGCTTACTCTTAGCTTTCCGTTTTCCCACGGTATCTCTATTTTACTTTTCTTCTCTTGTGCCTGCATGGAAATCAATCCTAAAAATGCAAAGGCAGCTATCAGTATTACGCTGTATTTTTTCATTTGTATGGTATCGTTGAGGTATATAAGTAAATGTAAATATTTAATGCTATATTTAAAATTTATAACAACTTGTTGCTGTTGTAGATAGAATAATAATAAATAGGTCTGCGACCTTAAATTATTTGCTGCTGAATGTATATGTTTTTCCTTGCTCGGTTTTCAGATCATAGGTGTATGATTTTTTATTGGGTGCAATGGTTAATTGTGCCTTATCCGAAATTAGGGCTTGTTTCGTTTCGGGTGTTGCATATAGCGGATTGGGGTTACTTCCTTTAGCTGGTTTCAAGCCATTTCCGTGCAACGGTGTATTGATGGTAAGACGACAATGCCCTCCATTTTCTGAAACTATTTTCAGATGCTTTACTTTTCCGTCTATCCAATCAATATCCACAACAAAACCGCCACGAGCAACCAGACCCTTTACACTGCCTGTTTTCCAAACAGTGGGCAAGGCAGGCAAGATGTAGATAAAGCCATCGTGGCTTTGCACAAACATTTCGGCAATACCGGCAGTGCAGCCAAAGTTGCCATCTATTTGGAAAGGTGGGTGAGCATCGAACATGTTGCTGTATGTACCTCCTTTTTTCTTTTCGTTGGTTACCAAATTGAGTTGCTCGGTTAATAATTTATAAGCATGGTCGCCATCTAAGAGGCGAGTCCAGAGGCATAGTTTCCAACCCATCGACCATCCAGTCGACGGATCGCCACGCTGAATGAGTGTGTTTTTTGCTGCTTGGCTCAATGCAGGAGTGCGAAGCGGTGATATTTGATTGCTTGGGTACAAGCCGTATAGATGCGACACATGGCGATGCTTATCGTCGGGCGAATCCCAATCGTGCATCCACTCTTGCAACTGACCATGTTGCCCTACCTGCATGGGTGGTAGTTTTGCCCTTTTGCTACGCAGTGTGTCTGCAAAAGCTGCGTCGATACCCAATGTGTTGGCAGCATCGATAACATTGGAAAACAAATCGAATACCAACTGATTGTCCATTGTTGTTCCTGCTGCTATTGTGGCTTTGTTATTGCTTCCTGCATGGGTGTTTTCGGGCGAGTTGGAGGGCGATACTACTAGCCAGCCGTGCTCGGGTTCTTCGATCAGAAAATCGACAAAGAATAGGGCTGCGCCTTTCATCGTTTGATACACCTCTTGCAGGTATTTCTTATCGCCTGTGTATAGATAGCGATACCATAGATGCTGGCTTACCCATGCACCACCAGTAGGCCACATGCCCGATGTTGCCTGATCCACAGGGGCGGTCGTTCGCCATATATCCGTATTGTGGTGCAATACCCATCCACGGGTGTGGTACATCATTTGGGCAGTGGTTGCGCCTGTTTCTGCCACCTCTTTTACGAGCTGCAACATGGGGTTGTGCATCTCGCTCAGGTTGGTAGATTGGGCAGGCCAATAATTCATTTCCAGGTTTATGTTGCATGTATATTTACTATCCCACGGCGGTAATAGTCTATCGTTCCATATGCCTTGCAAATTGGCAGGTTGGGTGTTGGGTTGCGAAGACGATATCAACAAGTAACGCCCAAATTGGAAATAAAGCGCAGCCAATTGAGGATCGAAGGTCTGTGCAAACTCCTTTATTCGCACATCGGTAGGCTTCAGCATTGCATCGGTAGTACCCAAATCGAGAGACACACGATCCATGTATTGGCGGTAGAATGCGGTATGTGCTTGTTTCGATGAGGTGTAATCTTTCAGTAGTGCATTGTCAAGATATTGTGTACACTTCAACGTTTTATCGCCCGATATATCTTTGTAGTTCACAAAATTGGTGGCAATGGCAATGTAGATAATGGCTTCATCGGCTTTGTCGATGCTGACGATATTGTCTTTTATTCCAAATGTTCCACCCACAATCTTGGGTTCGACCCTTGTTTCTAATTGCACTTTTCCACTTTGTTTTTCGTGGGCAGGCGTGATAGCCGATAGTATAATCTGCTTGGTGTTGGGCGTATACTCTACTTTCTCTTGCGGTGTTGTTAAGAACACATTGCAGGAAATGCTTGCCGGCTTGTTGGCTGTTAGGCGAACCACAATCGCCTGATCGGTGAAGGAGGTGAATATCTCCCGCTTGTAGGTTACTCCATCCACCTTGTAGCTTACCGTTGCCACAGCGTCGGATATATCTAAATCTCTATAATAATTTGTGTACTTATCGTGTCCGGGAAAAGAAATAAACAAGTCGCCCATGGTTTGATAAGGCATTCCGTGATTCTTTTTCGACATTAGTTTTTCGTTTGCCAACTGTTGGGCTTCCACATATTTTTTATCGAAAATAAGTGTACGAACCTTTTGCAATACCTCGGGAGCTACTTCGTGTGCATTGCTGTTGGGCGAACCTGCCCAGATGGTTTCTTCGTTCAATTGCAGACGCTCTACTGAGGGGGCGCCAAACACCATGGCTCCCAGCCGTCCGTTGCCCAATGGAAGTGCCTCGTTCCAATCGGTGGTAGGCTTGGTGTACCACAGGCGAAGATGGTCGCTGTCTTTAGCTGCCATCCATTGCGATG
>JAHDVE020011940.1:0-36165 GCA_022606495.2 Halesus radiatus
TCTGCACACAGTGCACTTCCTTAATAAGTGCAGCCCTCACCAAGTAGGCGAGTACCGAGTACCCAGTACGAGTAACTCAGTACGGCATCTGCAGAGCCCAGAGCTCGTCTGCGCTGAGATTGTATAATAATGATTATTTAAAGGGAACAGAAGCAATTGGAATAATGCTGAATGTGAACATGTAAAAGCACTCAATCCAGTCTCAACCTGTGCGGATCCATTACAATTCATTTTAATATGTAACGTTGCCGAGCGCACGCGCGGGAAAAGGCACCCAGATAAAATTGCAATCGAATCGCGCTACGAAGTACCCGAATCTCCTTGCAAAGTAAATTGAATACACTTTCATAATGGAGTGTACGGAAATTAAAACGCGCTATCTCTCTAGCGTACGGCTACCGGGGTATGGGCCCGAGCGGCCAGCTGAGGTGCAGCCAGTAGCGGTGGCAGGACCACGAGCAGGAACAGTTCAGGATCGTCGCCAAGCGCCCTGCCTCGCTCCTCGCCCGGGAACTATCGAAGTCGAGTGGGAAACTTTGCGCAATAGGCTCTTCTAATAACCGCTCGTGTGGTGCTTTTTTCTCTCTTGTAACAAGACGATAAACGGAAACTTTCATCGTGAGAATTCTTATTAAAAACGTTGGAACTTGCATTAAAAATGAAAAAGTTGCAAACTTACGGTTGAATAAATACTTAACTTTGAAACTTACGTAAGTTCAGTGTACTTCTTGACAAGATTATTATCTGATTGTCAGAATTTACTTTGTATTGTTTCAAACGCTGTTTTAAAAACGTTAAGTCGTTTAAAAACATTTGCGACTGAGATTATGGGTTGAACATCATGGGTTGCAAAATTATGAATCGGGAATGACACTCCCACAGATGCACGCCCAGTGAATATAATCACTAGAATGTATAAATAAAATTTCAGACAGATAAATCTTATTTTCAATGAATTTCAGATCATCTGAAACCATTGGGCGCTTTTATAATTTTGCACGGCAGGGCTTGCCTTGGACGTCTATGGCAAGGCATGCAATCGATTTTTTTTTGTAATTTACATCGTGGTCGTGAACGGCATTTGTGCAGTATTTTCTTATATAAAAAGAAGCACACCGTCAATGCGCAAGAGACGCTTCGCAAGTTATAGAGGTCGGCTGGGAGCGGGTAAGGCGGGCAGCGTATTTACAAAACCTATACCGTTTGAGTTACGCCGAGGACTGAAATGGAATAACTTTTGTTAGCGCGAAATCACTCACAAAACCTATACCATTTCAGACACTGTGAGAAGTAAAATGGAGTAGCTTTCGTTTTTTTGCAAAATCATGATAATATCAGTCCTAAAACGGGAACTTCCCGGTTGGACAGTCAAAGTGTTCTTACTGTAGAACATTTCTCAGAATTGAATAAATAAATAAATAAATGTAGTCCATTACAGCACAGAAAGTGACTGAAATCGCATAGACTTTATTCGTGAGAATTGAAGATACATTAAGAGAATAAAGTCCACTCTAATGCAATCCAGTAACTAGTTTCTATTACCGTCATTTCCTTTTCCCGTTTTCTAAATTCTATGCGAGTATCTAATAGAGTGGAAGATAATTTCAGTATCGTTCTGGTGAAAGACCACCATTCAGAATTGAAACGTTGCTTGAAATGTCTTTATTCGTGTTTGGTAAACAGATCTGAATAGCCAAGTATTTCTCCATCTTCCTCTTTCCCTTCTCTTTCCCCTCCTTACTACATTCGGCCTCACAACATTCCCCAATTAAGGGATGCCATAGTCTCACTGGCTCCAGATAGTTGGGAGCATCTTAGTGCGGCAGTCACATTAAAAAAAGGTTACTTTTTTATATGAATATGCTGTGATACTAAAATTATCACATTAGAATTTATAAAGCGGGAATAGGATGTGGTGCTGATGAAGGCTATCATAATGTACCGTTCAATCTCTTTAATAAAGTCTATGCGATTTTAGTCAATTTCTGCGTTGTAATAGACTAGATATTTTGATGATTTTGTAAAATCGAAAGCTACTCTGTTATAGTTCTCACCTTGTCTGAAATGGTATAGGTTTTATAAGTGATTTTGCGCTAACAAAAAATACTCTATTTCAGTTCTTGCCGTAACTGAAGCAGTATTTGTAAATAAGCAGGCTGGCAGGGTCTTGAAGTGTGGGACTCACTCACACATCAAATTATCCTTGTAACTACACACTACACGCTGAAAATTGCCGCGGCGGCTTTACGGGGAGCTAGGTGTCTAGCGGCTACGGCACGGCAATCCGCTGCCGTCCACGGTATAACATTGCAGCGGACGGTAAATTAAAAGCTCATACAAACCCTAATATTTTACTTCCATTTTATCCAGTCACAATTATAAAATCGCCAATTGGATGCTGCCGAAGAACGCATAAATGTTTATAAAATCACTAAGTAAGCGAATGTTTTACAAAGACTAACAACAATAAAAAATTAACGCCTGTTTAATGTTGAATCGTCACCTTTCTTCTGATTTTTCTAATTTTCCTAAACCGAATCTATTTATTTGGTCTTTTCACGCAAGAACTTAACATCGTACTCTACAGTTGTGTACCTACCCATAGAAAAATATGTCCATTGGTATGAAGGAGGCTACAGTCTCCACGTTTTATTTTTGTCTCCGGTTTTCAAAAAAAATATCAAAAACTTTGGTCAAAAATAAAAGTCACGATAAAGGAATAGCTCTTCCGCAGACGCTTTTCTGTTTTTTTTAAACATTTTTTAGAAAATTTATCAAACAAACATTGTACGCAGGTACAGACGGAGGGGAGAAATATTCCCAGTCCTGATTTACTCGGTCTGTTTGCATAAACCCTATTTGACCTCCATTTATACGAATCGTCGCCTAAAATAAATCGCGAAATTGCATCGCAATCAACTAATTTGCCGGCAGAGTCACAATTCACCGAACGGTCGGGAGGAAATCAACAGTGAGCAGATGTAAAGGCGAAAAGAGGAGAGAGGAGAGATAACACGGAAGGAAAAACACAAAAAGAAGAGAATAGGTGATGATAGGGAGGAGGAACGAATGATCTAATAGAGAGAGCAAATACTGGCTATGAACAGACACATTCATATAAATGGAACCGAGTCGGATTCAAAAGTCAGTTAATTATTCGAGTGAAATCCAACGGACCTTTGAGAATAAATGGATTAGCGGCCCTACTTTGTGTTGGTTCGAAGCTGTTGGCTAGTCAACATTCGCGCTCGTCTTTTTGGGACTATTTGAGGCACTTAGCAACTGATTCGAGAACCTGTGTGGACGGAACATCTTCGCATGATTATCGGTTTCTTGCGAAATTCTGTTGTGGCATGGAAAATAATTACGGTAATATTAGCTATAGCGTTTAGCACTGTTCATCGCATAACAGTGGATGAAAGACTTTTTTTTACATTAATAACACACAAGGGCCTGCGAAAAAAAAATCTTCCAGGGATGCTGTGTTTAGGGTTTGTACGATTGATGTGGTACCTACGACAACGGGATGAGTCATAACAATGTCTCTTTTTTATAAAACTAGAAAAGCATGAATTTCCCATTTTACTTTCCCCATTAAGTTGCGTTTATTTAATTAGTTTAATATAAGTTCTACGTGAGTCTTTTTATGTTATATGACACGGCCCAGCAGTTTACCTGTTTGAAGTGAATTGGATTATAACATCGCCATTGTTGGGAAAACGAGAAAGGACATCTAGCTATCCTATAGATGCAAAATTTTTAAGGAGCTAAAGCAATTTCAAGCTATGTTTCTAATCCCAATGATCGGACTAAACGCATAAGTCAATTCGCTGCATAATCAGGAAGGTACCATTGTAGCGGTATCGAATAACATTTTTAATAAAACACAAAAACATATATCTTATAATTAATAGGTTTTAGTAAATAATATATGAAATTCAATAACGAAGCCTATCTGAACTCGGAAACTGGTGACTGCGTCCGCTGGACAAGTCCCGTCCTGCACAAAACACACAGAAACAACTATTTATGGCAGGGGTATTACCAACAGCAACCAGCACAGTACGACAATACTAGTGCTTGTACCATAGTAAAACTATTACCAGCAGAACCCCGTAACCAGTACATTTACTATAGCAAAACGGAACCGGTGGACATTAGTACTGGCAAAAACCGTAAACACACAAAAAGTCATTAATTATCCCAGGGGCGGGGCGGTTAATGCAGTGCGCGCCCGCATCGATATATTCAGGGGACCGGATTAGGCCAAGCGGCCAATCCCGATATTTATGGCGATTTTTCTCCGCATCCGAGCTCTGTTTTAATTCTTTATTAACTTTGTCGAGTAGCGGGTAAGTAGGGTTACTGTTGTTCGAAGGAACAATCGTTTCTAATGTGGAACACTTGTAAAAATATAATATTTAACCGTTGAATTGACAATATTTATTATTTTTTGTATGAAACACACGACCGGCGGCGGTAAAATATTTAATTTTTGAAATAACTCATTGAAGCTTAAAAACCTTGTAATATATTCTTAAGCATTGAAGAAGATATTAGCATCTCTCAAAGTGAAACATGAAACCGAAAAAACAGAAAAAAAGACATCGGTAGCAACTGGAACTCGAACCCAGGACCTCATGGTATATACAGGGGCTAATACTCTAATCCATTGAGCTACAGTTCCCCCAATCCGTCCCGTCATTTTTAACGGTATGGTACTACAATATTGTATCACAATTTTCACGGTATCGTAAAATATTTTTTGACCATTCAACTATTGAGGTAAGGGGGTTTTTTATTTTATTTTAACTGTCATCCACTCCATTTATGATTAATAGGAATTGCCTTTGAGTTTATTAAAATCTTCTTTGCAGTTATGATTGAAAATTACTCTGCATACTTACATCATAGTATGTGCTTATGGGTAATGGTCAGAATGTAAAAATTGATAAAAATGTTAACACCTTCATCGAAAACTAATTCGATTACTAGAGTGCAAGAAGAATACATTATTTCCACTTCAGACATCTTCCTGTTTCTATGCATGAACACGAGTTTGCCAACAGTGAATAAGGAAGGTATTTGATAGATTCCATTCTGTCGTCAGCCCAATTGCCGACAGCTGATGCTCGAATTTCACCGATTATGTTTTTATCGCATTGCCCAACTTACAATAAATATATTTCATATCAATTCATGTAGAATTAAGATACTGCAAAAATATGTATCTATGCACATGTGATGAAATATTAGTCACTTGTAATACGGAATTAAACATTAAAAAAAAAATTGTACGTAAAATTAGAGAAAAACGCTTAAGTAACGCCTTTGCTAAGGCGCTTTAGTTATCCTAGAGGGTAATATTATAATGCAGAAGGTATGGTCAAAATTTTGACCATAAATAACGGTTAAGATCATCGAGATGCAAATAAGCTCGCGTGTGAGCTTAGCCGCGCCATTACCTTCCTTCATGCGAAATCCCTATTGTCAAAATGATTCTCGCGTTACTAGTTTCAAAGTGTCCCGAAATAGAGTGTGTATTTTTTTAAAGGCACTTCCACACCTTGGAAAATATTTAATATTTTTAAAATGATTCTCTGATATACAAAATTTGTTATTCAAATTTATTTTTTAAAATCATATACTTACTTGCAATTCGATCGACTTTTTTGAAACAATGCATTTACACAAAACCTAACCTAACCTAACCTAACCTAACCTAACCTAACCTAACCTAACCTAACCTAACCTAACCTAACCTAACCTAACCTAACCTAACCTAACCTAACCTAACCTAACCTAACCTAACCTAAACCAATTTTAAGTATTCTAGTTTATTATAAGTAATCAAAAATTAGATCAGATCAGTTCTGGTAATCTGAGGGTTTGGATAACACAATGAGTAATAGACTGTGTGTACATTCATGGTGGAATTCCATTTCAATTTGATTTAAAAAAAAATAAACTTTAATAATGATAATAACATCTTTATTTTAATTAAATTTAACTATAACTAAAAGACATGTTTAATATAATAATGTAATGTAACTGTACAGTGGTTTATAAAGTAAAACAGAAAATAATATAATAACAGTTATAGTTGAAGTTTCACATAACCCGCCTCACTAGGCTAGCCTGTGTTGAGGCAGTAATTTTGTAAATTATTTTATAATGTTAAAATACCTATGAATATATACTTATGTTAAGATGTGCTTCGTAAATCGTTGAATCAATAATTTCGAATTTGTGTGAGTGCTCCGGTAAATGCCCTATCATTACTTTTAATCCAATTTTTTACATTGTGTTTGAATATTTTTTGTGCTAACCGGAAGAATCTTGTAAATTCTATTGGCTAAGTACCTAAAATTCCGTTGCCCAAAAGTAGTACGAATTACAGGAATTTGGAGCAAATCTTTGTTGGAATTTCTAGTAATACGAGTGTTTAGTCTCTTTTTATAGTATTTACTTTTGTTTGAATAAAGATGAGTGAGGATTGTTTTAACTTTATAACTTCCACTTCGTTATTTAATAGTAGACCGGTTTCACTGTCCAACAGGCATCTTCAGATTAGTTATAAGGTGAAACCGGTCCGGTCATAAAAAAATAATCAAGTGGAAGAAAATTACAGAGGTTTTTAATATTTTTTTAATATCATATATGAATGAGCAATAATTACTGCATAGATTTTCTGAAGTTTTCTTAAGAGTGGGGTATTACTATACAACATTTTACGATTATCCAAAATTAAAATATGTAGTTGATAGAAAACTGGGGATATTCTATTTTAATATGTAAAATTCGTATCCTTGAAACTTCCGCAGGGAAGTGAAAGCTTAAAAATCGCTTGATGGTTGAGAAGTATTTTATTTATTTTCGATTTAAATTATGAAGTACATGCCATGAAAAAAAAAATTCATAAGTTTAGAAGCAATTTGCGGGTTTATTGTATTTTTATAAAATTATCTTATTTGATATATAAATATGATCATGTAAATAAAAATACAAAACAAAACATTTAAAAAAAAGTTTTATCGTGTTAATATTTTTAATTACGTACGGAAAATTTGTGTTCCAATGTAAATTGGTCGTTTTAATTTAATTTAACGTTCACCATAAGGCTTATTTTAATATTTTATTAATTTTTTAACTTTATATTTCTTTACATTTTCAAAATATATGAGGTAATTTTTTTTTTAAACATCCGTTTAAAAAAACAAAACAAGCCCTCAAATAATTGATAAAGGTGCCTCTAAAATTGTGAAAAATCAATTCCTTCAATAACCCATATTTCATAATATAAAACAAAAATAAATAAATTACCTTCTCATCCGTACTAGATATTTACTATACATTCTGACGAAGAAAAACAAGATCATTAGGCTTATGTAAATATTTAGGATACAAATCCAAAATTAAGTTTTGCATGAAACAGGCCGCACAGCCGTTCCTCTTAAAGTTAAAAAGTAATTGTTATTATGATTGCATTGTGGTAGGGAAAACTGACTGTGGAAATGTATTATACGAGTTACAAGGTGTAGAGCATTTTCCATGATACCTTATCTATTTCACCAGCTCGAAGAAGAAAGCTATAAATATTACACCCGCAACAAAGGGTCCGGAAAGGGTTAGTAGAGTAAAGAGTGTGAAGAATAGAACGAGGAAGAAAAATGGGGGTACATTAAGTGGGTACGATGCGCCCACTTATAGCATTCACATGTATCTTGCTTTATTGCTGCGTTGCATATACAATCCAGAAATGCACGAACGTTTTGTTTGCACAATAAGAAATTCGTTTTCCATAAATTTCCTCTGGAAAATAAACAAATAACAAAAAAACTTGACCAACGTTTATTGAAATACTAGCTGATGTGTTCCCGGCCTTGCTCGGGATTTTTTTTTTTTTTTAATAAACTTTTGAAGTTTTGAATTCTTGCTTGTCATTTGGGTGCCATAATTGATTTGACAGGGAGAGTAACTATCTCCAAATAAACAAACATTCATTTGAATATTTTATTTCATTCCAAACGTTTATTTTTTTTTAAATATATCTAAATCATAAAGTTCTTAAGTAGGTACCCAGTCGTGTTTTTTCATTTTGAAAATATTCTACCGAAAAAAGACTTTTTTTTTTGAATATGCAATCTGTGGTTAACCAGAGTGTTATATCTATGGTATAACCTAATAATACACGGCGGGTTCAATGTTTTTCATACTAATTTTAAAACGTTATAGCAACAGTTTTACATATTGAATTTCATACAAACTACTTTATAAACCTTCCCGACACTAATAAAAACAAATTGTGCTATTTTCAGCGAAAACGGTTCAGTAATTTTCGAGAAAATCGAGGACAAACAAACAAACTTAAATTGATTTATATATACAGATTGGCAAAGTTTTTTTCAATAAGCCCTGATTAACTTTTTGAAATGGTTCATCTATTCAGAATTGGAATACGATGCTGTTTTTCTACTTTAACAAAAAGGACTTGATCATATTTGCATGTTCTTAAATAAGTTTTAGACAATACTTTTTTTCATCCAGATTCCATATGGGTTTTTTTTTCCTATGGAAAATTTTATACAAAATTCCATAGAAAAAGACAACCCACGTGGAATCTGGACGAAAAAAAAGTATCGTCTTAAGTTGGTTTTAGTCATCAATTTGATGGAGTTGAGTAAAGATTAAAAAAAATAATTTTGTGTACTATAGAAAAATAAGAAATATTTTAGACTAAGGAGGTTCAAGTCAAATAACGGGAAAGCAGTTTAGAACAGAGCTTCATAAAAACACGATTTACACTACCTTCCTACTTTATCCGCTTGGAATTTGCTTATAAACTTAAATAATTTGCACCCGATGAAAATATAACGCCCAAATTGATTTATATTTGTTTTTACGAACTTTCCGTAACAATTTATAATTTCTTCAAATGTTTGGTAACTTTGTGGCATCATTATTAATTATATAAATTAAAAATATACTTTGTATTTACCACTTTAATTAAAATATATAAATATTTCTCTACATGTTTCGATAGCAATGCTATCATCTTAAAAGTAAATACAAAGTATATTTTTAATTTATATAATTTCCGTAACAATTTTAGCGTATTGCACAATCTTTTTATACATCTGGGTAATGCTATCTACTTATCAAAATGATATCTAAATTAGTTAATTATTGTTCAGTAGCTCATGTGGCAAAGATTCCGTACCAATGGTGCAGGTTCCACCGCGGGTACGAAATGGGATATAGCGTCGGTTGATAATTTATAACATTTCATTGTGACTGGAATCAACAGTGAGACATTCGCGTGATTGATGATGCGGCAAATAATCGAAGGAAGAGTCGATAAGGGACATTACACATGCGCCACAACAAAGAGAAACCAAATGGAAGACATTTGTTCCGTAATCGACTCGGCTGCCTTCGCATTCATGTCAGTTTGCCCGTGCCTCGAACCGAATGAGATATCCAGTTTTTTCTTTATGGGGCTGATTCGACGTCAGATTTAACCGGCTTATGGTCATAAGGTCAAGGTTCTCTATAGCAAATTGAGCAGGTAGATTTCAAGAAAAACTATTTTACTAATTCCAATAAGTTCATACAACTCCTGGGAGAACAATACGAATGTGTATTTTGGAAGAAAAAATTACATTTCATTTTCTAAAAATTGTCAAAAAATAGTATATATGAGTATTGTTTGGTTTTACGTACATACTCCACACAAAAGTCAATGATACTTGGCATCTCCATATTGGCCAACATTCTGAGGCTAATGGAAGTGGGAAAAGAAAGAAGATGGGCAAGAAGAAGGTTCGAAAGTTATACATTTACCAATGTAACAAATCAATCTGTAATAACAATGATATGAAATACTTAATAGAATTTACAAAAAATTGATATCATCTTAAAATAATGCTTGGATGTGGGCAATAGGAATTTTCACCGTTTGTTTTCAGTGATAACGACGCCATTTATTTTTATTTTTATTTTTACGAATAAATTTTCTATAACGATTTAAAATGTGCCATTTTTTATATGCCGCCAAAACGACATATTTGTTTTTCATTGTGAATATGGCGATGTTGACGTCCAGCCGACCAACGTCGGTGACAGTCGTCTTACCAGTCAGTAGCGTTATGTACGTCATAATTACGCTGTATCAAGTTAGAACCGTTTCGGTGTGTGCGGTTTTAGAACGTTTTTAAAATCAATATTTATGAATTAAAATACGAAAACAATTTTTTGGTACGGTTATCAGATTAAGAAATATTAATTTTAAATCTTCCAAACATTTTTAACGATATCAGTAGTTTTTAAAAATACTGTTTTATTACAATTTATACGAAACTAATCGTTTAAGTATTAAGAATGTTATTCACAAAATTGCCAGCCAAGATTTCTTAAAATCCTAAGCCGTAAGTAACGAAGAATTGCTCAATTCGGACTTTTTACTTGCCATTCTTAAGATATGTAAATTTTCTTTCTAGCCTGAGCAGGATTGATGAACATCCCCCGCCGGTCGCAGGGAGAGACGAGTTGCTTGCTTGACCAGCATCATTTTTCACATTTCGCCGGACAAATGTGTCGGGAACGCCCTGTTATCAATCTTGGCCGGGGGTTTTTTGCCAATGGCCGTGTCCTACATCCATTATCTCCATTCGTTTTGGAAAAACTACGGAGGATGTATCACGATGTTGGGGAGGCTTTTCTGTGCGTCCGAGTTTTAAAGTCACCTGTCAAATTTGACAGCTGACATAAAATTAAATGATTTATTAAATAACCCACCAAACTGGGCGTATACCCGTATTATGGTGATAGAACATATTGATAATAATAATAATGCCACATGAAAGAATATTTGCTTTCCTTATTCTAAGTCCTCATTGAAAGTAGTTTCAAATCGACTATCGTATAATAATCGCAAAAATTGACCATTTTTCAAATTAGAAAAAAAAATCAAATGTCTTGGATACATATAATATGAATAAAAGTCTCCGCAGAATAACAAAAGGGGAATGATTGGCAACCTGTCCAGTTTATTTCTGATTTTAAGTAACATTTATAATATTTTTTGTTAAACCCTTGAATCTGTGCAGAAACGGTCGGCCCGCTTGATACATTTCTCCATCATAACAAACGGATTGAAAACTTTACAGCACAGACGTCGGGTGGAAATACTGTCCTTGTTCTACCGATATTTCAATGAAATGTGCTCTGAGGAACTAGCGTCTTTAATCCCTTCGACATCGGTGCAAAGTTGAGAAATGCGCCCAACACGCGCCTTACATTTGTACACGGTTGACATTAGTCAAATGAGAACAGTCATTTCTACGACTCGTTCTTGAGTTCAGCAGCACGTCTGTGGAACGATTTGCCGGCATCTGTGTTTCCTCCCTACGAAAACATGGGTTTCTTCACGCACCATGTTCACTCTTTCCTCTCCCCCAAAAAACCCTCCCCGCAGCATTGTCAAGGATGACATAGACCCTGATGGAAATTATTTTCCTCTAGGCCTCCTGCAAAAATGTAAAAATGTAAAAAAAAACACATTTAAACGAAATTAGTTAGTGTCTTGGCAAAATAATCCAGTATGGACAATATATACAACCAGTACCCAGATAGAGATCAGAACTCAAAATCGAAAAATGGCAACCCTATGTTTAGTTATCTGAATATTCCACCCAATCTCTTTCCTCACATTTTCTTCAGCCTCATGGCAATCCCCATAAATATAAAAGACCATCGACCCATTGGCTTTGAGCTGTGGAGACACTTACAGAATCACAAAAAAATTGTAATAACGCCTACTTTTAATTTTTTTTTGCTTACAGCGGCATTCTCAACGTTACTCTGCGTCCTTAATCTCTACTATCTTAAGACTCCATCACATCACGGATCTCGAACTTTTTCCCGCACTGTACCTACCTACTTGCAGCCAACGAAGAAATTGAGATTAATTTCGCAGCTGTGTACACGTTCCTTGTAGATTGCAGTGACGTCGACTATCGGATGCGATAAGAAATTGTAGTAAGGCAAACTGCGACTGAATTTTTCAATTCAAGGATGATAAAGATATTATAAATCGACAGTGTCTATGTAAACTAAACCATCTACACAAAAAACGATTTTACGGGAGAGCTGTTAGAATTAACAATTCTAATAACTTTCATATGTATACCTACTATGTATCATGTTCTTTTTGTTAAATTAAAACCTTTTTTTTTCTTTCTGTGCACAACAAAACCATGTAAAATGTAAAAATATATAAAAGCCCATCCAGGGCGTTAATAATTAATAAATAAATAAAAATATTTTATTTATTATTACCCACCAGAAATTCAGTAAGAGTATTATTATTTTATAAAGTTCATTGACACATAAAAAAATATTTTTATCTACGTATTAAATATTTACCTCTCGAGACTTTTTGGGAGATATTTCTCCCAGAAAACAAATAGCCTTAGAGGCTTTTGGGGACATATATCTCAGCCCGAAACGGACTCATGTTATCTCATTTTGTACTATAATGATGAATATGATTTAAACTATTTTAGAAAGAGAAAAACACGCTTTTTATTGCCATTTAAAAGTTCACCATGCACATTAAAGAATAATTATCATATTTTCAAAAAGACTCGAGGAGCTAAAATGTTTTTTTTTAATATTATATGCAATGTATTTAATTTTGTTTTCTCGTCTTATTTATGATATTACATGTATGAATATATTGTATATTTATTTTCTCTATGGGACACGTGTGATTGCACTATTATCCCCATATTCCGAAATAAATAAATAAATTATCTAATTTCTTCAAATGATTGATAACTTTGTGGCATCATTATTAATTATATAATTGAAAATACACTTTGTATATACCACTTTACTTAAAATATATAAATATTTCTACATGTTTCGATAGCGATGCTATCATCTTCAGGAATAAATGAATACTAATAAATAAATAATAATAATTCCGTTGTATTCATTTATTCCTGAAGATGATAGCATTGCAATCGAAACATGTAGAAATATTTATATATTTTAAGTAAAGTGGTATTTACAAAGTGTATTTTCAATTATATAAATAAATTATCATTATATATATTATTAAAAAAATCATTTTTAATAGATGTCTGAGTTTAAGTAAGGACCGTCGAAATGTTTTAAGATTTTGTGGGTAGGAACTAAGTAGGAACCTACCTGGTCGCACTGTTTTAAAATGCTAGGTATTAAAAAATGTTTTTAATGTTCATTTTAGATTATATTACTGATCGAGACGGTGATCTGTAACCAGACGTATCGTCATTGTAGATATTTTGACAAGTGCTATCGTCACATTGTATATTCATTGATTAAAAAAATATTGGATTGGAAAGTCGAAAAGGCGTTCAAAGTTTAATGCATAAATACAGTATCGATAGTTTTCAACTAAAAGAATCGTTATTTTTTTTACGTTGGTTTTCGCCCGCACACATTTGAAGGCGGGTTGAAAACCAAATGGAAAAAGTTTCCCAGGACTCGATGCCTATAATTCATAATGATTATTATTCAACTTCCAAAGTATATCTAACCTACAATAACAAAATCCGAGGGCCGCATTAGTTTATAAACAGTTTTGATAGATTACTCCTAAAACGCACAAAAGTTTTTCCATATAAAAGTAAATGGCAGCATGGTTTCCCCTTTCATTTGGTTACCTACGTGATTTCCTCAATTTCTCCATATATAAGTCATCCGCAAACCTTTGTGTAAAAGCTTCTCTTTCTTACTTTACGTTTGAAGCTTTGTGAAAGTTACTCCTCGGAAAATATGTCAAAGAGGAGTATTGAAAAACCTTTCATATCATCTTCACAATCAGCAAATTCCGTGGCATAGGTGTAGGTACTGTAGATACTCCCGGGAACTAAATATCAAGAGTAAAAACTTATATCTCGGGAGTTTCGTGAGGACAGATCTTTTTACCTCCAAAGCCAGGAGTATTTTACGAGGATTTTTGTGTCACGCTCATATGGACGATTATACAGAAGAAAAAAAAACATTTCAGGAATCTGATCATTGTTCCTCCAATGACATACGTACGTACGTTTACCCTGCTTTCTATTGAACTCTATATTCACCCAGTGGTTGATTCTCGTTCCTTCCTTAACCCTTTATGTCAAGGGAACAAAATGGCGACTAGGGTTTATTTTGGTTGATTTATCGCCAGGACACGTGAGACGCCCACGTGCCCCACTAACACGTGTACGATCAAGTGACATGTTAAAATATACATACGACAACTTCATTTTGGTGAGCCTTTTAACAGTTCATTTTGCGTCATGTTCTAATTAAATCAAAACCTAATAATACTCACAGTAACGTGCACAACCAAACTAGAGATATTATTGTCAATTAATTATAAAAAGTTTATATTTTATCTAAATGTAATATTTTAAAAATTGTATGATTAATTGTTAAAACTTGACTATAATTTTAATACTAATTCGATTACTGACAGAATGGTTTTGTGAAAAATCTTAAAAGACATTTCATTAATAAAAAATTTAATTCGAAAAAAACAAATGGCAGTTATAAAGCCGAATAGAAAACATACTCGTACATCGATCCCCGTTCAATCAAAGAAAATCCTTTTTAGTTCGAAGTAATTCCTTTCATTGTTATTCGAAATAAAAAGGGATAAATATGGTCTAACCCAACAACCTCGTTTGGAGTTATATTCGTTGTTTAAAAATTCAGGAGGTTCGCCCGGTTAAGCCCGTATGCTTTATTAGGCTATTGCCCATCACGTAAAAGCGTTATTACCCCCAGACAATATGTTTCCTTTTATCCTTCTTTAAAGGGCCAAATCTTTTCTCGGTCTTATCTTACCTAATTTATCGAACCTAATATCGGCTTCGAGTGTGGGATCTTTCTGCTTATTCCGGCCATTGTACCGAGCTGCTGATTTCGAGAAATGTACCAGGCCGCCGCAGATAAGGGAATTGGATGTTTACGTTAAAAGCACAATCCCCAAACTATTCAAGACTGTTTTATGACCCGATTCGTATTTTAAATGTTTTTCGTTTCTTTATTTATGGTTTTATTATTCAATCCACCCCGCAAACCCATCAAAAACCGTACATATTATTGTTTGATCGTATCGCTTTCAATGATTTTACCACTTCATTTCAAATTAACGAACGTTATAAGAATGAACGGCGATAATCACAACAAAACTCTCAACTTTAATTATTATGAGGAAAGCCTTCTTTAATTATTACCGACACAATGCGGATTATTTCCAGGACGAGGAACAACTCATTAAACAGCTTGTTAAATCGCAACGCAAAAGGAACAGTTGACTGCACAAACTGAATACAAAAGAAAATGCGGCTCCAGCCTCCTCAACGCCATTGACACTCGCGCAACTTTACCGGCAGTGGCAAAAGTTCAATTGAATATGTCTCAAAATTGGTACAATTAAAACGTCGGAGGAAAGGTAGCGAGAACAAAGGTCGAAGCGGGAGAGAAGGCCGTTAATGTCGCGAGTTGGGAAGCCGAATCAACTCGGTTTAGTCAAGGAAAATGAGTAGTTTCGTCATGAGCAGAAATCAGGGTGAGTTCGGTCGGGGTTGCCCTCTGCTTGATGCTTGGTGACTGTGTCTCCGCTTGGCGGGCTGGCTGGGACGGGGTATAGACAATGGAATCGGTAAGTTTGCCGCTATTAAGTATGCAAGCGCATTAGGCGGAACAGGGGGATGGCACAGTATAAAATGCATCCAGCGAGAAGCGGAGAAGACATCTGCCGGGAGCAAGATAAAGTTTATCTGTCTCCAGCCTTTCACCTCTGCTGCCTATAATAGAAACTTGTCGGAACTGCTTTCTTCCAGTTGAATTTGTTTTCAACCCCTCGCAATCGACTTTCAAACTAGTGATAGTTGAACAGGGCACTTGTTACTGGCTCGTATTTTTCTTACAAGGAACAGGGCACTTGTTACTGGCTCGTATTTTTCTTACAAGGATTATTAAATATTACATCATAAGACAAAACTCTTCCTAGGTTACCATAACAACCATTATGCAAAACTAGATCCATATTTCATTCGAAAGGCAACCTACAAGGCAATGGGGAGAGCATCTGGTATCTTATCTGATAAGCGAAAACGCTCACAAGTGAGCTCTGGCGTTATGGAATGTGAACATATTTTAAGGACCTACATTTGAATGCAAACGCAAATATTTTCTATTCCCAATATTTTCTATTGTGAGTTAGCTATGAAGCTTTGAAATGTCTGTTTAATTGTAAAAAATTACGCCAAGATTCCAAATTCAATACAAGGTCCTATAGTTTTTTACCATAATAAGTCGTATTCTAAAGCCAACGAATTCAGTTTCATTAATTTTTTTATGTGAATGCCGCACAAGAGTCTGGATCGAATGGGATTATCGCTTGCCCAAATAGGGAATGTTATGAGGCAGAAAGAAGTTGGAACGGGAAAAAGATGGGGAAAAGAAAGGTGGAAGTACCTGGATATTCAAATCTGGTCACCAAACAGGGCTAAACCCATTTTTTTAAATATCATTTCTACATTTATAATAATTTGAGTAATAAATATAATGGGAAGATAGACGCAGCTTGTGCATGGTTAATTACCCAATTTAATATGATCGAAATTTAAAAAAATCAGTATTGTAAAATTACATCCATAAAAAAAAATTAAATATGTTGTTGAGAGATGTACCCGACTTACTTTAACCGCTGATTCCTGACCATATTTGGAGTAAAAAATGTTAATAAAATTTTGGAATACGGCAACATTTTTTTGTTTAATTTACTTAAAACCAAAAAAAAAATTGTTAAGTATTTGACAGGTAGGGTGGAGGTGGGGGTTTGGGCGATTACTGGGCTGTGTGTTGAGTGACCATATGTGAAATTTTTGTTGTTGTATTTGAAAAAAAAAACTGCACAAAATATCAGCCGAAACCAAATTTTTTTTTACATTTTTTACTCAAAATATGGTCAGGAATCACTGGTCAAACTTAGTCAGGTACGTCTTTTAACACCCTGTATATTTATACATATATATTAATATAAATCCTTAAAAAATTAAAGCGACGTTTCGATTCTGGAGGATGGTCTTTCACCAGGGTATATCACTCCTAAAAGTACATTTACATACGGTATTTGTTAGCTTAAAACAATATGTTATGCAATATTAATATTAATGAATGAAAATTGCTCGCCAGCTTATCAAATTACTCTCAGATGTAAATTTATTCAATTATAAATATATTATCGTAATTTCCTGTGTTCGAGACCACGCTCATAAGATCCGATTCAATCAACCGCTTTTTCTGCTCTCTTTTTAGAATTTTTTGTTGTTTTATGTACTGAACATTCATTTATTCGCTGATCGATTTTTACACTCAGATGAACTCGCCTATCGCATCGCGGATATTAACCGTTGCATCCAATTTTCATATAACTCACAGATCGCATCAGATTTTTTCAGCTGCTGCAAAACTGCGACATTCAATCGTGTAGTCCCCTTTTCATGTCATACTCTTTTTGTTTTTTTTTTCAGGCGGCTGCGTTCTATCTGAGTTCGACTTAATGTTTTATAATCACACTATCATTTGCTTTACTGTCCGGCTTTCCTGAGATTTTGAAGTAGAAAAATAATTATATTGAAATTTCAATGTTTCATACATCGCGGTTGAAACGACTTTGCGATCTAAAAAAACAGTTGCGTCAACCAAGATATTTAAGACACAAGAAGCTGTGCAAATTTTTCAATGGCAGAGCTTATTGATAAACTAACAGATTTTTTGTTATATAGTTAGGATGCTTAACTAAATACTAAATACCAATAAAATACTGTAAGAGAGTTTTACTAATGACATAATGAGGGGTAAGGCTCTCGGCTACGAATCCGAAAGTCGCGGGTTCGAATTCCAACGTGCGCAAGTAAATGTTATTTAATTAATTTGTCCTGTTTCACAATTAATTCATTTAAAAATAATATTTAGTATATCGCCTTGGTAAAAGATCACTATTCAGAATTGAAACGTTGTTGAAATCAGTTTTAGCCGTGTTTGATGACCAGATCTGAATCGCCAGGTATTTCCCCACCTTCCTCTTCCCCCTCTCCTTCCCCTCCCCAATACCTTCAGCCTCACAACATTCCCCAATTGGGGATGATATAGTCTCACTGGCCCCAGATGGTTAAGAGCAGTTGGGACTCTTGTTCGTATAAAAAAATGACGACGAATGGATTTCTGCTATTGTGTAACGATGATACATTTTCAAATAAAAAAAATTATGATAAAGTTTTCTTTTTTTTTTACAAAACTTCAGATACCTTTTTTAATTAAAATATCTAATGCAGGCTGTTAACATTTGTAAACAAACGATGCCTTCCAGAAAAAGAAGCCCCAGGACGTAACTTAAAGTGTTTTTCTAAAGCGTGGGTTTATGCAGAGTGAAACATTGGTGATGTAAAACTAGGCAAAATTGCAAGGCGACTGAAGATTTATGTTGCAAACCACCTGAGGTAATTTTACTTGAGTCTTACCTAAGCATGAAAAATTATTCCTTAACATCATAATATGATAATGATAGAAACAAGTACATTTTTCTACACAGAAATCCAATAATTACTTTGCGTGCATCACTTTTTCATGTTTTTTTTTTTTTAAATAATAAAACACTTTTTGTTTTTTTTCCTGACTATCAGGGCAAACAATAAAAACACGATTATGAATTTTAAATATTTTTTACATAACTAAAGTACTAAATTTAAGAATGAAATATAACAAACTAGGTGATGTGTACCCGGCCTTGCTCGGGTATTTCTTTGTTTGGAATAAAGTTATGAAGTTGTGAATTCTTGCTTGTCATTAGGATGCCATAATTGATTAACAGCGAAAGTAACTATCTCCAAATAAAGAAACATTCATTTGAATATTTTATTTCAATACAAACGTTTATTTTCTCAAGTTATATCTAAATCGTAAAGTTATTAAGTAGGTACCTACACGTGTTTTCCATTGTAAAAATATTCTACCAAAAAAACCCTTTTCTTTTGAATATGCAGTCTGTGGCTAACCAGAGTATTATATATATGGGCTAACCCAAATAAAACATGGCGGGTTCAATGTTTTTTATACTAGTTTTAAAACGTTATAGCAACAGTTTTACATAATTGATTTCATTCAAACTACTTTCTAAACCTTCCCGGCACTAATAAAAACAAACTTCTATTTTCAGCGAAACCGGTAGAGTAATTTTCCAGAACATCGCGGACACACAAACAAACTTTCACTGATTTTTGTATATATATATATATAGAAGATGAATAAAAATCTTTTTTTTTTGTTATTGTTTGATAACGTTATAGTGAACGAATTACTCACACTAAAAAAATGGATCGAGTATGAATTGGACATCTCAGGCATGGCATGATCAAGTGAATCAAATAAGTACTTGAGTCAAATCATGTCAAGAGGTGGAATAAGAGCAGTATTTATGAAATTGCGTGATGGTTGGTGCGTTACTTAAAAAAAACAGTTATCTATGGTCTTATGCTTAAATGAAATATAAATCAAATACAAAACAGAGCCCCATTTCCAGGAGGACTGTAGTGGTACGTTAACGAAAAACGATGATAACCCCTCTCATAAAGTTAATATCTGAAAATTTATTGTTAAAAAATAAAAATGATTAAGATCAGACAATGGATGGTTTTGTAGGCAAGAACACTTTAGCTAGAGCTTCCCGCCCATAGTCGTTAACTAGATGGTTGAGAAAGATATATTCCTCCAGAAAATTGAAATTATTAAAATGCTAATATTATCTGTGATTTATGCATCCATTATATGTTTCAGCGCTTACCTGGATAATTTCCCTCTCCGTACTTTTTTACGATTCCCATTAAAGCTTACATTTAAGGGCGTATAAAGAGTCGTGAAAGCTGTCGGATTTGAGTAATGCTTTTGATTAATTTTTAAAGTATGATAACTTGTGCAATCTCTACACAATGTTATAGATACGGGGTGTAATTAAACTGGCAAAATAGTCTAGGAAATTTGTTACAGATGTTTTTTTTAGTTGGTGTGTTGATTTAATAAAAAAATTGTTTTACCACTAGCAACCTACGTAATATTATTTATAGACCTACGCGATATAAAAACGTTTATTTGCATTCACTTAATGGATGGTTAAGTTTGTGTTAATAACATATTAAAACAAAATGGTTTTATTTTCTTTCACTAAACTTAAATTAATAAATCTCAAGTTCATACTTTGCGATGTACGAATATTGAGGTAAGATACCAAATTTGTAAATTCTGTTTGTGTTACCTGTTACTACTTATATGATAGGTTGTTTCGGATTTTACAGATTGAAATTTCAGTTTTATTTATATATACCTATGTAGAGGTATACGATCTTTTTACTTTCGTATCTTAATGGTATTATTATGAAAGAGTTGATCGATATACAATAAATTATAAAATTGTTTCATAAAAATATTTGCCACCTTCCCTACCCTCACTTCATTGATTTTGAATTAATTTTAAGTTGTTAATATTCCGTCGAACTTACAATGTGTCATGGAGCAATGGGACGGTTTGACTTTAATATCGGTCTGCAATTGTAAAATCGTTTCGGGAATACAAGTAGAAGAGATGAGAATGAAAAACGAATAGGTACATTGATAAATCGGCAAGCTTCCACTCATAAATTACGTCCCTCCGTACAAAATGTCGCCATGACTTTACGATGGCAATTTCCCATCCGAAAATGGCGCCAAAAAAGGACGAACGGCAACGCCTTGAACACTTAGTGAGGGCTAACAAAATCTTATTTCGATTGGACGGCAATCAGAATGCTGTTGAAGATCGCACGTGAGTCGCATGGCCAAGGCTTTGGGCGGGGCGGCTTGCCTGCTTGCCACCCTCCACCCTCCGCCCATCTCCCACTTCCACCATCCACTGGGGCAGCCACCCTTCTGTCGTCCGGCGAGAAACCGTTTTCAAACGTATTTTCAAAAACAAAGCCATGACACACAAAGTGGCAAAGCAACATCCGATACCTTCCATTTTCCGAAAGATTCATTGATACCTTTGTCATTCCTTTTCTCATAAATGAAGCAAAAAATATCTGGGAGCCAGAGAAACGCTTTTGATTCATGCCACGTATTTTCAAAATACCACTTCCATTTCGACCTACCTAAACTGGCTAATTGGTAGAAGAAAACGGTGATGTTCTTTATGTACCTTTTTCATTAGGAAAATGCAGTTTAAAATGTCTAATAAATGAAACAAAATTACCTAAAATACTTCAATTTAAACCAACAGAAAAGACAGTACACTTTTTACCGTAATGGAATAAGAACCATCCAGATATATATTCCCTCCATATTAAATATGAACGTTAAATGTTACCCGTATATGTTATGTTGTTGTTTTGAAATACACCAGTTAAACCATGGCAACACCACTTAATAGAAGGTATGTATGACCTCCCGTCTTTCGCTCCCATCTCTGCCTATAGTCGGTTGTGTTTTGCGGCGAATTAAGCCACCATTCAAATATCCCTATGCCGACATCGCATTAATAATTCAAGCGAAATGTAGCCAAATGAATCGCATGCAAATTCAGGACTTGAGAAAATTGTTGGGGATGGTTTTGTTGGCCTGCAGGGGTTGATGGGCTGGGGAAAAGGGCAGGGGGTGGGTCGGTGGTCAGAACATAATGGAAGGCGAGACCTCACGTAGGACGATTAACTATTCATGCCAATTGCTTATTTATTTATTTTGGGATGGTGATATACTCGTAGGATGGGTGGAGTTATTTGTTTTGTAAACTTGAAAAACCATTACTGTTGATGTATTAATATGCGCAACTTGTAACATGAACTTTGACCTTATCGAAGTGTCTCCTTTTAATAATAAATAATTACAAATCATTACGAAACCCCACCAAATAAAAAAAAAATGGTATAACTAACCAGAAATAAAAATTATAATACACAAAAGTAACTGCAACAGAATCAATTGTAATCAAGCATGTTCTATACTTAGTCCAACTTCCAAAATTAAATACCTTTGTCTATATATAGACCAGCATTTTAAATGGAAAACACATATTTGTGAACTTGTTAAACGAATTAGAAAATGTATATATATATTTATAAGACTAAGAAATATTCTTAGACTAGAAAATCTAAAAAGAGTGTACTATGCAATTGTTCAGTCAATTTTACAATATGGAATTGTTGGCTGGGGGGGAACATATGATAATACTTTAAGTCCACTTAAAATAATTCAAAGATTGATAATAAATGTAATTTAAAAAAAAACCATCAACATTTTCCACTGAAAAGCTTTTTACAATATTCAATGTACTTACAGTAGATAAAATTTATAAAAAATATGCAATTATTCAAATCTTTAAAGAAAAAACGTTAAATAAATTACAATTTAATATGGTATATCCGCAAGGTATCAGCATAGCATTAAAATCCCGCAATTCAACACTAAGCATACGCAAAATACATCCCTATATATCTAGAAATGACTTTTTTTTTAAATCTTCCTTCTGATCTTAAAATTATAGAAATATCCATGAATTTCAACATAGATTAAAAAATTACCTCAAACTACTGAAACAGTTTTTTTTTATTTTATTTTTTTATTATTGTTAGATTTTTTTGTCTTTTATTATTATTTTCTTTTCTTTTCTTTAAAACTATTACTAGTGATAAAATAAAAATTTTACACGACAAATTCATATTTTCCTGCTATTGTTAAACAATATTTTAAGTTATGATCTAATTAATTAAGCGATAATCCCTCATCAAACACAAGAACCTTGTTTCTTTATGGTGAGGAACAGCTATATTATATTTTTTGTTACACTATATGAATCATGTCTTATTTTTATACTTTTTTTATTTATATACTTACCTCATACTAATAAAGTTGGTTGTTTACAGGTAAAATATAATAAAAAACCGTAATTATTGAATGAAACACTAGTATATATTGATTAACTTGGCGGGTTTGCGATAAGCCGACGTAGCTCAATGGTAGAACATCTGACCGGATATTAGAAGGTTGCAGGTTCGAGTCCTGTCGGCTACATTTATCTTTTCTTGGAAGGTTTTTTCAATTTGGATGAGTGTTTCAGGCTAATAATTATTGTTTATAAAAATAATTTTAACCCTTTGCACTATGCACAAAAATCGTGTCTTAAAAAACTTTAGTTTATCAATTTAAAAATATTTATAGTTTACCATGTTGTAATATTAATCGCCATTGAAACCTTCCATCACCATGAACGTTTTTTTGGTAACCTCGATATTGAATCAATTAACATGCTACTCCTTTTTATCATATGATACACAGAATCGAGCCTTACTCGCATCCAGCGATTAAATACTACCATTCTACATAAGTAACATGCACCGACTCAGGGCCAAACCGAATGCAGAGTTATCAGAAAAACTTCTTTGGTCCATTCTCCTCGGACCTATTTAAATTCCAGAGTCATCAAATCAACAGATGTGCCCACATTAGTGATTGAACATTTCCATTAGCGGAGGACAAAGGCCGCCCCACCGTTTTATCCAAATATTAATTAATTCTCGCCCACAGCCGGGGAAAGGTGCCAAGGACAATGGAACAGTTATTTGAGACTCATTTTCCGAAAACTCATAGATTGCTATCCCTTACTTAGTTCTCGGAGTATTGAACGTTGAGGATTCAGGATTAAAGCCCCTGAGAGATTATATGAAAAATTAAATTGTGCGGTACGAAATCCAATTATCGATGGTTGATAGTCCGGTGAGTCCAGTCTAACAGGCTGATAAAATTCTTGCATCACAGCGGGTACTCTAAAGATTTATAGATACTTTGGATTTTTTTTAATGGAATAGTTCGCGTGATATAAGTTATATTGTTACCCCAACGATGAGAATTCTATTAAAAATATGTGATAATGATTGAGGCACTTAAAAACATATTTGCCGTTGGACATTTTGTTAGGCCATTATCTCTTGAAATAGGTTTTATCAAAACACAAATTTAATTGAAGCGATTTATTTTAAACATGATAGAAATCCTTTCAGAATTTCAACTAGCTAGATGACCTTAAAGTATCTGAACTCTCAGTCTAGTCTCTCTACCCTCTGGTTATTATTATTATTTCTTTAAAGTTTTACAAATTTAATAGTAACTATTTTTACTCAATTTAACGGGGAGAGGGACGTCGGAGAGTTATTATTTATTAATTCAAAATAATGAAAATATTATTTTGCCATACGATAAACATGGTGTTTTTAAGGAGAAAAATATTAATTACGTTTTTTTTTAATTTGCAATTATCAAAATAAAATCAGAAATATTACACATTTCTGACCGTTCTACGCATGTTTTACAAAAACATTTAAAAAGTTGAATATCCTTAAAAAATGCTGTGAAGGTTTTCCATTAGCATGCCGATAAGATAAATTACAAAAAAAGAAAAAACAACAACTTTAATGTTTTTTGTTTCTTAATGCGGATTACAAATTTTTGTTTAAGTTTATTTACAAAAACGTAACGAGAAAGGATTAAAAATATTTATCTCCACATTAAAAATCACATTCACATTTTAAATATTTGTAAAACATACAATAGGACGGTCAGAAAAAGTAATATTTCTGATTAGATTTTGATAAATTCCAAGCCTATGTAAATTTATAAAATATTTAATAAATATTTTTCTATTTAAAAATGTTATATTTTTCGTATTGCGTAATAATAGTATCAATATTTCAAAATAATAAATAATTCCTCTCCGACATCTCCTCCTTAAAAAATGGCTTATCTGTAAAAAAAACTGCTAGGTAATATTTATTACCCATGATAGCTGTTTCGCCATAAGAAGGCATTATAAAGCTGTGGCCAATGTTATCAATAAGTGGCTTCACCACAGTTTGATGATGCTTTCGGATGGCGAAATAGCTGTACCGCGTAATAATAATTACCTAGCAGACCCTTTTTATAAATAAATCGTTTTTTAAATGAATAATAATACTGCCGTGGTAAGTAAAAAGATAAGTAAAATCTCCCCCCAGACTTTCAAGGAAGATACTGTGTTTTTACTTACCACGGCAGAATAGTTATTATTCTATTTTCAAATTTTTAAATTTAAATCAAATTCCTCAAATTTAACTTGAATACAATATATATATATATATATATAATATGTTGTTCAAATTAAGCCGTCAAGAGTTTAAAACTATGTAAAGAGACAGCCAAGCCAATGAAACGGTGCGCCTAAAAGAGACAGTTAAAATACAGCATGACCTTATTTAATTTTTTTTATGATAATAAAATAGTTACTTCATCGTGAATCCATTCCGCAGCATAGGGTGGTTACGTTAGCAGGGTAGTTTAACGTTTTACGTACCTTTGTGTTCCCTGAGATAAAAGCTGGTAAAGAATTCGGATTCCAGGTGAGATAATTGAATAAAGGTTTTTAAAATGCAAACAAAACGTTTTTTTTATTCGAATCGACAATGCCTGATGTTCGTCAGTCAGCTTTTGTTAAAAATATGTGATCCATTTTTTATATAAAAGCTCTAGAAGTTGAATATTTATATGTTTTTGCTTATGTCCAGGTATGTACTACCATTTATCAAGGATTAAAAGAGGAAGCTTACCAATCTGCCCATTTAAAAAATATGTTTTTAACATTATTAATCAGCTGAGTGTACCATGATTCAGAATTATGTATCAAAATGTACATAAATACAATTATACTAATATCAGTTTCAAGATAAAAATTCGCATCCATTTCGATTTAAGATTCTTTACAGGAAAAAAAAAATCAAACGAATGCAGTATCGCCTTATGAAACTTATGAATCATCTCGAGACATTTTTTCGGTAAACAAAAGTGTGTAGATATGGCATCTGAACCTCGATAAATATCGTAGCTGCGGGAATCGAAATGCGTTTGCCAAATTTTCGAGTGGATAACGAATCGAGTTTGGCATAGGATCGGATGTTTCGACATCTCTTTATAAAACCGATATTTCATCCGAAAAACGGTCGAGATGAGAATTTTTCTAACCGTGACGAATACATGTAATAATTATTTAAGTTTTAATCTTTTTCAATTTTTAATTATTAATTATTTTTTATTGAGATTTTTTAATATTTAATCATTGTAGAAAATAATATTAACATAATTTAAATGAAAAACGAAAACGGAAAAAAACGACAGAAAATAAAAAAAAAGATTTCACTCGCATCTGGGACTCGAACCTCTGCCTATCCGGGGCAACCGCTTAACCAGCTTAGCTAATGAGACCAATTCCATTTGTGTCATGTTCATCCATATCATATCTCAAATTCAAGATTTGTCAATATTATTCTCCATTTTTAATCCCATATTTATGGCATTTAAACAAGTTTTTAAGAATTTTACGTAAAGTTAGGTAGCTTAGGTTTAACTAAGCATTAAAAACATGTTTTCTTTTTACTCAACTAGATATATTAATAGTGTTATTGTAATGTGGGTAATATTGTTCTTTTTTTTTAATACTAAAGCTTTTTTTCAACTTAGTAACTAAAGTAATAAATTCGAGTGCTTTTAGAAACCACCATTTGATGGAACTGTAAAACAATATTCAGAGGAAAGTGGATTCAATGAAGTGCCTTGAGCGAAATGAACCCTGGAATCGGAATGTTTTAAATCGGGGTAGCAAAGAAAGCGCATTAGCACATGCATTAATGAACGGGAAGGTGTTAGGATATGCGGGACAAAGGCGGGCAAAATAAAGAACGGGGTACTCAGGGGAATGTATAGTTCACCCTTGAGCAAAATTACACCCGTGTGTATTCGCTAGAAATGTTTATTTGATTTCGATATTCGTAAGACACGACAAAAAAAATGTTCATTAATTCCGTAAGAATGTGAAGTCCCTTTAACTAGCAAAATTCACAAATTAGACAAAAATTCACAAAGTAATATCCACGTAGTAATATTCGTCCATTTCCGTGTATTCCCATGTTAAACTTCCTTTCATATTGTCATGATTTTATATTCATTGAGTTTAAAATAAAATAGCGGGACAATAAACGCTCCTCGTCCGGCGGTGGAACGACTCTCGCAGGGGGTTTCCAACACGAAATCGGTTGTCGTGTTTTTTACGATGAGTACAGTCAAATTCAAATACAGTCAGAGTCTTTCCTCGCTGCACGTTACGGAGCGGGGCTGCGGGACCGGTCCTGGGTTGGAGCTGAGTATTAGATGTATTCGGTGGGTTCTCCCTACGTCCACCTTCGTCTCATACGGACGATAAGTAGCCACTGTGGATTCGAAAAACTGAATAAAACATTTCAGCTAGTCTGCTACAGAGTGTTCGATTTACAAATAGAACAGAAACTCTTATTGGTAAGTGTCTAACTAACGGGAATCTACGGAGGTTCTATGGGAAGCAGAGGTACGTGTACGTAGAATGCGGTATCTACTTAATAGTTAGTTACCTAAGCAAACAAAGGGCGATGTTGCTGTTTTGTATAATTCATTGATCTCAAAGGAATGTGCTAAGAGATACATAGTTAATTCAGCGATGCCTTCCAATTTGTTATTTCACGATTGTTCAATTCAACGCCCCGAGTCAGCGCATTTACCTCTCAGTTGGTATTTTCTCAATTAACACACACAATAAATTAACAATGCTTTAATAGTCGAATGGGTATTGGAATACATTCGAATTGTGACTAGTGTATTAAAATATATTAAGTAAAAAATAAGTTCCATCTATTAGAATTTTCAGATATAGGTACCTGCCTAATGAAAGGAGTTATTGAATAACTATTTCTTAGGCATTATTTCCAAAGTACATCATGTAATTATGACTGTATGGTTCACCGCGTCCTGTAATTGCTACGTAAAACGATTTGAGAAGAATTACTTCAAAAAAATAATTGTCTATTGAATTGCTTGCTGGAGGAATAATATTAAAAATAAAACGTTTTTACAACCTCCCGGCCTGACGCAGGACAAAAACTGTCTGTCTGAAACAAGGGGCTATTGCGCGTCAAATTATTTTGCTTATCTTCTGAAATCATTGAATTGCTTTATTATTAATATCTTGATTGTCAGATAATTCTCAAACAAAACTATTTTTTAAAGTTTTCCCTTAAATACTCTGCGTTCACGCTCAGCAGGTTCCATGATTCAGTGTTGATTTAGCCCTCTAAAGGCAATAAACCATCACACGAAAGAGCACAGCCATAAATTACTTTACTACAATGCTCCGTGTTTGATTTGATACACCGAGTAGCGCATGGCTTGTTTGCCTACTTCGTTCAATTATCGGGAGTGCCAGGCTAATCAAACAATTAAGCCTGGGCCATATAACTGGGAGTAATAAGGTGATACCATAAATACCCGAGGAACACGGCGGATAAGTTGTGTGCTTTCTTAGAGAACCAACATCAATATTTGCCGCCGTGTGGCCAGCGGAATGGACATGCACACAAGAACAAGGACAAAAAAGGTATCTCGGATGATAAATTGATCCAATACCGATCCCCTTTATCATGTAGACTACGTAGGAGATATTTATGTAATCACATTAAGAAACTGCAACGTCATTTTGAATCCCAATATTGATTTGAAATAAAATTCGTGATATATTACTCGGAATATCTAACGTTATACGGTAATGGGGTGGGGAATATGTTCGTGGCGTCTTTGGTTTTTTTTTTAATTTTTAGCATGTGTTATATTGCTAGAAAACCGTTTTAGAAAACGATTTGGTTATTTCAAACATAACAAAATAAATGTTTATTGGTGGCTAAATAAAACGAAGAAAATTACAAATAGCACCATTTTATCTGATATTAGTTGGTTCTAATTATGACGTACGAAGGAACACATCTTATTGTAATCAATTTTATTTTAAGGTTGATTTCCAACTGTGTTATCAGAATCCACTTGAATATAAATAAACTGTATATTTTTTTCCACAAATCTTCCTTCACATTATATATTATTATGGTTTCTGTTTAATCTATATGTAAATTTTTTCTTTGTATTTCATTTTTTGTTGACAATTTATTCCATAAATTGGGAAATGTTCATGGCAAGAGAGATCTCAACACTTGTTAATATTCATTTTTATTTTAAACGCAAAACAACTTTCGATACACATAATACGCTATTAGTAACGCATGTTTTAATGATACATATCGTGTTAAACCGTAATTTAATATCGCACCCAAAGAGCCGTAAAACATATTTAAAAAATAACTTTTTTTACATTCATTAATATAAAGCAGTAAAAATGTTGTCAATTTTTTCTCCTTCTTTTTGAATAAATAAGTCTTGATAATTACACTAAAGAGATTGAAAAAAAAAGCTTTTTCAAGTGATCCTTGAAAAGGCGTAGGAAGATAATTTATTACCGCGTTATAGGACGCGATACTTGAGAAGAAATATCGAGAGCCGATGGTAACAACTTCTCGAGAAATTCAGCGAAATGTTTTTTTTTTTTTTTTACCATGAAGAGCTAAAGTTCCAAGTTACAAAAGTAAGGCCCAGTAAGAACGATGAGCGGACCGGTGATAATAAAACGAAGGAGACAAATAATATATTGCTCAGGTCAGAGAGTTTCCCAAGTTGCTACCATCTTTCAGTTCCAATATATTATATTATCTGTAGGGGTGGGTGGGGCGGGTCGGGTGAATCGAGTGCTCCGGGGGAGGAAAGAACTAAAACGCGAAAGTCCGAGATTGTTTTTTGTGCATTCAGCAACATACGTAAGTATTGTTCCTTTTGTTGAATTACCTGTTCCTTCGCATTACAGCAAACTTTCAAGAGGTTCTCAACTAGGTTAAGGGTGATGTGCCGCGTGGGTGGGAAAAGTTGGCCGATGAACAATGTAAGAGCTTTTAAAAAATAAGTGGATCTCTGTACGATGCGGTATTTATTATTTACAATGCTCTCAGAAAGAATTTCGAATTTTGTAATATTTCATTGAATACGACACGCGCCATTTCTTTAAATATGAAACCTCTAAATAATATCATACATTTTACATCGCGAGACAAAACTTACAGGTTGTATGCTGTGTGTTCGTTTGAGTAAAGTTGGTAGATTACTACGGGTCTCCTTACCTGTAAAAAGATAAAACAAATAAATTAATACACTTAATTAAATCATATTTTCATTTCGGCAAAGTTACTACTGGAAAAAATAATTAAACCGTCTGTGATCTTTGATAAACATATAGTTTCTTAGTAAAACAGTTATAACAAAATTTCTAGTATTCCAATAAATCCCAAAAGAATAAAAAATATCACTGATTTGCATGATTTGTTAAACTGCTAGAAACTATATAAATTCTTATAAAAAAATAACGTATCCACTTATCAAATATTGATCTAAGACTACAGAATAAATTTTTTATTATTTATTTATTTTATTTATTATTTTATTTTACTACATTTTATTATTTATTAAGTTAAAATAAATACATGATTATTTCACTTTCTTAACTTAAATATATACGTATTATATTAATTTACTGTATACATACATATCATATTACCCTAAATTAATACTTTTATTATACATCATATTACTTAATATTACATTATATTATCTATATACCTTACATATTATTACTATATTCCATATTATTCCTATTACACATTGTTATTTTGCCTACTTATTTTGAGATTGAAGAGTTTTTTTTAATGTTCTTATTCGATTCTCCGTTTTCAGGCTATCGGGAAGGAGATTGTGTACGAGTACACCCTCGTGGCTTATGTTTATTTTACCACTTTCAGTATTTACTGCATTCATGTACAATTTATTATGTTTAAAATAAATAACGCTTTCTACAGGATTAATAAAATAACACCTACCATTTTCCCGTAAACATAAGCATTGCCCATAAAGTACATTATTTTCAGATATCACAAATTGAATCATTATTGCACTACTCATAATATTTTGACCGAAAACCAAATATAAAGATAAGTTTATTATTACCTTCGTAAGCACCGTTCTAAGAGAATCAATAAATAGATTCAGCCAGCAATACCATGGTCCATACAGTACTTTCTTAGCACAGTTCCATTCTCCGCAGGTACGTACGTACGTAGGTACTTTCACAATAGACTCACGCATACGCTGTAGGGTGGCAGAAGGTAAGTAAGGGGTGTATTTCACTATAAATCCCAGTGTGATTCCGATCGCACCCACCCCCGATACTGGTATCTGCTATCTGCCCGTCCATTGTCGATAAAATGGTGCCCCCCGTGAGGGCAAAGCCTCTACCCATAACCATAAAGTGCAAACGCAAAGAATGCCGTCTTCGTGGTTAAGGGGAATATCCCTTAGATATAACCATTATAAAAGTTTCGCCTAAGTTTGCGATGCGATAGCCAATCTAGTAGTTACTTTCTAAAAAGCTTTTTGGAATACTGACAATGTCTGTTATAATTTTGCCATTGTTCGCCCGGGGACTTTCAAAAGTAAACAGGTAGCTCGTAACATACGTAATATATAATAATGAGAAAATATTATATTTATTATTTATGTTGACTTGGCGGGTGCTTGTTGAGTAGAATACATTTTACCCGCAATCCCAAATAAATTACAAGCAATTTTATTTTTTTATACATAGACGTTTCTTTGGGAATAAAATATCCCTTGCCTCACAACCCATATTGTATTTGCTTTACTAACCGGCTTCGCTTGAGTCTCCTGTATAAACCTTTATTTGAATTTACTACATTGTTGAACAATCCAAAATATGGCGTCATGTCTCGTTATTTCAAGATATTTGGGTACTTCAATGTTCCACAGCTCTTGATGAAACCGATGTTGCAAATGAAAATGACCTAGAAATTCCAGATTTTAAAAAAAGATGTGCCAATTGCATAATTCTTCAAAACTCTTTTTTAAGAACTCCCAGTTCCAGAGTTTTTGCTGCTTTAGTAGACAGATTTTGTTGCTATATAGTAGCGATATAGAATGGAATTCGATATAATCTTTATAGTTATTATCAAAGAATCCAAGTAAAACTCATTTTGAGGAAATTTTCAAAGACTTCTTAATTACTTAGAAGAGCTGAGTACAAAAAATTGAAACAAAGAATCCCGTGAACCTCGTCTCGTGCATAGCTTATTTGTGAAGAAAAAACTGTTGACAGATTAATATAAAGAAATAATTGTGCGGTCGTTACCCGGACAAATTTCCACAAAAACTCTGACACACAACCAAGAAAAAATATTTATTGAAAAAAACCTCCGAAAACCAAATACAAACACGAATATTATATTGGGTTAAAATAATTTTGCACAAAGGAAAAAAAATACGCCGTGCACATCAGGTATTGCAACTAAATTATTACCGACATAATAAGATAGCGAACTCAATATGTACGTCCGCTCCACCAGTGCACAGAAGCCTCATCTATACTGAATTGAGTGGATACCGCCGCCCCTGGGAACCATTCATTGAATGACCAACACCTCCGTTATAGGTCACCCCAAGTGGTGTTCTACGTTTGGTGACTTAGCAGGTGTGCCCGGATTAATGGGGCGAGGTTTGTCTTTGACATCTCCATCCGGACTGTCTCGACCCATCGCCTTTTCCTCCCAGAACATCCTTTCCCCAAAAATGCCCTCCACACAGTATCCCCAAAGATAACGCAGGCCCTGAAGGAAAATCATTTTCCTCAGGGTCTCCCGTGTGAAAATAAATGTATCCTCAGTGGGTAAATGTATGTAATATAATTATTATCTCCGTCAATCTCTCTCGGAGCAAATATCCAGGGGCAGGTAACAACGGTCCGAGCTGGATATAAACCACTTAAAACTTTTACTTCTCCAGTCGGAATTTTTATTTTCTACATCACGTGAACGCTGACTTGGCGCCCAACTTTTAACTGACTTGTGTTTTATAATAATGAAAAATAAAGTACACCCCCCGAGTGGCTGGATTAGGCTTCAAACCGATAAAATATTTAATAAAACAACACTCCGTCTGAATGGTTAATGTATTTTATTTCTCTTCCGCGGACTTATTTATTTTTTCTATGTCAGGATTTCTGCATCAACTAATCGGAATTGGGAAACTTTATAGAGATCAAGCAAATATCAGAGGTATGAACAAGTAGATCAGATTCGAATGATTAGACAAACAAACGAATTCCGAGCTTATACAGGTGCGGTTCACGCTGTAATCGATCCAATGTAGAGCGAGATGTGACAGAACGCGAGTCAAAATGGAACTATTTTAAATGTAACTCCACTCCGCTGGTGAAACTAGGATATTAATGTATAGATTATAACGGATATGCACAAAAAATTACATAATGCCATTAAACAAACTTATACTCGTACATATCGTTTTCGAAGTAAAACGGGAACACATAAATTGGAGTAAAGCAAATAAAATTACGTACCTTTTATAATAAAAAATATTATTTATTTATTATCAACTCCTTCATAAGTTGAAAAGAACATGAAAAGTAGGTACCTTTTACTCGTATGTGTTTAAAAATGGTAAGATCTACAAAAACGAACAATAAATAAAAATATGGTACCTTGGCACATATTTCGGAGCAGCTTCCACGAAATTTTCTAAACTTAATAAAGTAGTCTTCCACACACAAAAATAATATAGAATGATGTACAAAAAATCTTAATATTACTAAATAGTAGAATGTATTCACTAACTGGAATTGGATAAATATTTATAAATGATAATTTTTTCAAAAGATTGGTATTCACCTTGTGACGTCATTATTATTAAACAAATTTAAAATTATTTTGTATTCACCACTTTATTAATATACACAGATATCTACACGTTTCGAAAGCGATGCTTTCTTCATCGAGAAAACATAGAATAAAAAAAAATAATGTCAAGAATAGACAAATGATAAATACGAAAACAATAATGTAAGAATAGACAAATTATAAACATAAACAAAAACTGATTAAAGTAGGTAAATAATTAATCAAAAATTATTATAAAATATTGAATTACAAATCTATATTAGAAATTAAAAAAGAATTTATTATTATTAATATTAATATGAAAATAAATTCAACATGTATTAATAGAGATAATATTTGATTATTAATTATATTTAATTGACTATTAATACTTTTCTAATTTCAAATTTATCTAATTTCCGAAGGAATTAAAAGAGTTTCATGAGATTCAGTATTCATCTAAGAGCCGAAACGACGAAGAGATGAATAAACCATGTACGCAATGCAGCTTTATTGAAGTTAAAAATCATAAAATGTGTTTGAAGGCTCAATGATAAACGTTAAAAAATATTTTTATCATATTTCAGGATATCCATTTATTATTTTTCTCCTTTAATGGTTGAAAACTGAATTATTGTGATCCAACTAATTAAATAAATTTATATTTTTTCCACAATTCATATAGAGATAACCATTTTAAAAAAATCAAATACTGTCATGATTTAGTGACAAACTAAGTAGTTAAATAAAACAAAAAGGATCGCTTAGAAAAATATTTTTTTAAATTTTTGAATTCTCGAGGAACGAAAACCCCCGACAACTGCATACGATTATGTGTCTCTAATAAGAATTCTGAAGACTATCATATTACGGATTTCTTTTGGAATTCCTCTATCAGAACTTGTTCTGTCGACCCAAGTCCAGTCCTGCCTCGCTTACATCTACTCCAAGCCATCCACAGGCTTCTGGCGGATCATCACGCTAAATTTCAATTTGTCCGCCAAATCGTTTATAAATTGTAAGAATAAACTACAAAAATCCTATTTCGGGAACACTGCGGTAGTTTTATTACGGTCCCAACGCCACTCTGTACGGATTTCGTGAATTACACTAATTTATAGTGTAATTACAACGTTTTAGTTTTTCACGTTGGATTATTGAATACGAAAAATACTCGGAGCGGGCGAAAGGTGTCGCGAGATTTACGATTTCTAATGTGAAATCGTGAAGGCGCAATAAAATAATTTTTTAATAAAAACTGATTGTATCATATTAGAATACACGTGATTTGTTTAATGTTTTACGCCTTGTTTATGTGCTCAGCCATGATTTTGGAAGGATGTATTATTTAAGGCTTGATTGTGAGATAATAAATAAGGGCGTATTCGGGCCCAATGACTGTATAAAACTACCAATAATAACTCTATCGACCACATCTAAGCAATAATTTAGAAAATTCTTTAAATTTAAATTTTCCAGGAAAAAAAAGTGGGTTGGTCAGATGACTCTGAAACCTTTTTATTTTCCAGATAAATTGTAAGTCAAATGACGCTCTTTCAACATATAAAATTAATTATTGAATTATTAATTGTTTTTGTGTTTATTCTTATTATTATAAGGAAATTTTCAAACTGCGGTTAATCCACACTGCGACGACGTATTCATATGATTTTATTTACTGTTGCAATAATAAAAATTAAAAAATATTAGGACAACTTAATAATGACATTATTAAATATTATTTAAATTAAAATTAAAAAAAATAAATTTAATTTAATTTAAAAGAATGCAAATTATATTAAAAAATTAAAATATAGTAAGAGTAGTGACTTATTATTGTAAATAATAAAATATTTTTTTAAAGCACATCAATTGACGTGCTTCAAAAACTGCAGTGTTTTGGATCACCATTAGGATTTTAACATTAAAAACCACCAATTATATGGTGACTTTATATGCATACAATTTCATATTCACAACGTAACAAGTACAAACGAATATTTTAAAACCATTGCTTTCTTAGTTAAATTGACTTATTCTCAACTGAATATATTTTTTAATTAAAATCAAAGTAACTTTTTTAAATTCGTTATTATTGACGTTCGAACAATTACTTCAATCATATTTACTTGGCAGTTGAATTAAATTGTTTTCCATTTATTATTATGATATTTATCACAAAAATAACACATTCAACCCAACCCAATTATTTTCACAATCCGCCATCGCCTCACGCAGTTAATATAAACGAGCGTTTTTAAAGTAATCTCCCATCGTGTCATGAAAAGGAACATGATTTTAACTTACTTAGATCTTAACGTTTTGAAGCTTGGCTTTCATTTAGTTAACACGTTCGGGACTGACGTTGGCT
>JAHDVE020011941.1:0-52422 GCA_022606495.2 Halesus radiatus
CTTACTTTACAAATAAGAACATACAGTAGAAATAATTATTTAGAGGATCAACTGTCGGAGGGATGAACTGTCCGAGGGATCAACTTTTGAGGGGATCAACTGTCACGGGATCAACTTTCGGGGAGCCAACTGTCTGGGGGCCAACTGTCGAGGAATCAACTATCGGGCCACCGCGCAAAATTTCCCAAAAGATCACACAGAGGTTTCCTTGAGGTCTCCAGAGCAGTCATAAAAAGTTAACAGCAAGTCAACAGATGACCCATATAAATAAAAATCCGAGACAATATCTAACGATTACAAATAAATTCTGGCAGAATCTTGTAGTTATAAAAGGGTACCAGCGAAAAAATATATGTGAATTAATTGAGGATGATATTGACAATTCTTAGAAGTCGAAGAATGATACCGATAAAAATGACGGAATGGATTGGGATAGCCGTAGCTCAGTTGGCATAGAGCGCAGGTCCCGGATTGACCATGAAGCCTTGGGTTCGAATCCTAGGTGCTACCGATATATTTTTCATTTTGTGTCTTTTCAGTTTCTTAATTAAAAATATATTACAGAGGTTCGTAAGCTTCAGTAATTTAATCGCAAAAACTTTTTTTTGTATTTGTTTATTTTTCATAAACACTGTTTTTTTATTGAGAATTACAAAACTTTTTGTTAAGTTCATACAAAGATGTATCGGGTAAGAAGTCCAATTATTTTTCTCCCTTTAATTTTTTTAACATATTTAATGAAAATAAAACAATAACTTTGTTTATAACCACGAGAATTTCATTTAATTTTATTACGACCGACAGGTTTCGCTTAACATAAGCATCTTCAGGGTACAAAAATTAAACTGATCAAAAATACATAGTGTGTGTTTATATATACAAAATAGAATAAGACAGAACATAACATAGAACAAAGAAAAAATGAGATGAAATAGAAATCTGACATAATAACCGAGCGAAAGAGACAGAAGTGTACATAATGGAATACCAAGGAATAACTGAACAGGTGATTATGGAATGGGAAATTTTACGAGATTATAGGGAATATACCTAATATTGGGCTATTGGACACATTTAGTTGATTATTAAGAATTTTATTTTTGGTTTTAACAGCTTTCTTTATTTCTAGTGATTCTAAATTATTTAATCTGTTTCCATGACCATTTTTATGAAGAATGTTAGCACCGGTGCTTTGAATGAAGGATGATCTTTATCAATAAGGTGATTGGCGAATTCTGAAAAACCGTTATTATTTAGGCATCTAAGATGTTCTTTAATTCTAATATTGACATTGCCTGTTGTTTTGCACAATATAGAATGCTGAACAATCATTACAATCTAATTTATATATTCCCGAGTGACTAAGCTTGTCGTATTTATCTTTTGAGTTGATTAAAAATTTACCTAAATTATTATTTGTATAAAATGCAGGTCTTAATTCAGAAGGAAGATTTTTTACACTGCAGGGAGAAAAATGATTTATACATTCATTATTTTGAATTATTAAATAATCCCTCTTCGCCTTAACCTACGTAAATAAGAAAAAATAACTATAATAGTGGGAGGCACTCAGTATCGTCCTGGTAAACGACCACCAAACGACCACCATTCAAAATCGATGTTACTTGAAATGGCATTAGCAGTGCTTGACGGCAAGATCTGAATAGCCAGATATACCACATCTACTCCCCCCACCCCCCTCACTCCATTCAGTATCACAACACACTCCAATTGGGCAGTAGAGAGGCTAGACCGGAGTTCACATCGAAAAGTAAAAGTTGGGTTAGAGAAGCAAAGTGTTTTTCTCTGATATTTCTCATACAAAAATATATGCGTTAGAAAGGATTTTCTTTACGGTTCATTTTATTTCTTATCTACAAGTAGAATTGTTCTCAGAAGGCGATGACCTGGCAAAGTAATTATTTTCCCCGAAATATATATCAATGAATCTTTATTACAATAATCAATAAAGTAAGCTCGCCCGATGAAGAAGTTTGTAATTACTCGGAGAGCTAAGCCAGGCACTGGGATGGAGTTTGAGGGCAAAGTTTTGTAAAAAGAAACCGAAGAATGGGAGTGATTATGGGTTTATTAAGTCCTCTTTAATACTTTTCCCTGTAAAGACGAGAGCGCCACATTAGGAAATTCCCAACTTCTTGTTTTATATTAGATGATTAGACGAAAAATAAAGCAAACTTCCACCAAAATAATATAATCTAGCACATAAAAACCCGAAAACGCGGGTAGTTCGTGCTAAGTCCGCAGGTGACTTTTTGTTGGGCATTCCGATTTAGTAATCTTAAAAATTTAATACGCACTATTAATTTCCTCTTAAAATAAAAAATATCAATGTCAATACGTGCAATTACCAATGCCGCAAAACTTTATTCATTTGAAATCCACTGGACCTTTGAAACCTTTCTGCAAGATAAAAAACTCTCATTAACTAAGAAATCTTGTATATTAATTGTTTTTTGTGTTTATTTCGAAGAACTCCATTTAATTTTCTAAAAAAATTAACGTAAATCAAATTTAATAATGTTACTATTAAGTTCTGCGAGTATTTTTAGTTGTTATTATTGTGATAGCTATTTCGGCGTTTAACACAGTTTGAAAATAGCCTTAAAGGCCGAAACAGCTGTCACAATAATAAAAACTAAAAATACTTGTAGAACTTAATAATAAAATTATTATATTTGGTTTACATTAAATATAAGAAAAAATTGAAAAATAAATAAAATAAATAAATCTAGAACCAATCTAAGCTAAATAAATTAGAGAAGGTAGCCGATATTGTGCATTTTGACATAAAATTCGAGTTTAGCCCCCCTCTAATCTTACCCATACCAATTTTGAACTAAATCGATGAAGAGCTCGAGAATATCAAGATGGCCACCGTAAGTTGGCCAGCTTCTTGTCCACTGTTCACGAAGGTCCATGCTTCTTGGCTCGAAAATCCCTCCACTTAAAAAACGCATAGTTGACATGGCCAATTTTTTTTTTCCAAACTTTTTTTAAAATCCGAACGTCAAACATCTCATGTCTCGTACATTCAAGTCCCGATAATAACCCCCTCCATCGCCCACCCATATACATCCTTCATTCTACTTGATGGGCGGGATATAATAAAAAAAATCCCTATACGTATTTAAAAAAATGTGGCATGCTTATTAATTAAATTTATATACGAATGGGTGTATGCATATTTGTATTTGTTTATATATTGATACAGTGGGTATACCACACACACATGCAAAAAACAAATTTAATAAAATTACATTAAAAAAATATTACTAAAGCCCTACATCTTACCTAACCACAACGGGCAAAAAAATCAGAAGACACGAAGATGAGGTTCGCGTGGAGCTGTTGGACCTCAACCTCCTAGTTTAATCCGTGACTCGGAAGAGATCTGGTCTAGAGAGGAAGAACATCCTACTGGTTCTCGTTCAACTGGATTGTTGTGAGGCAACACTTTCGACACTCGTCGGAGATGAGCCACCTCCCCCCTCGCTGCGTCAAGTGTGCGGATGATCACTCCACGCAGGAATGCAAGAAGCAGAGATGATGGTCCCGCCATCTGCGTGAACTATTCTGGAGTCCATCCAGCAAAGTGTGCCCAAAAAGAGTGCCCAAAAAGACCGTCTCCACGACCTATTTTGCAAACCGTGCGTAATGTCACTTTCACCTCATATATAACGACCCTCTCTTTATCGTACGCACAGGCCACTGCCCAAAACCCATTGCCTACCATACCCCCTAACCCCACCAACATCACCCTCCCATCGGCCCCTTCAATATATATGAATTTTTATTTCATTTCCATTTTCTCATCCCCAAATTTCATTCTGCCACCTCACCGGAAGACTACTTACCGATCATTTTCTATGCCACCCCTCAGATCTTTTCACTTTTTTAGTTTAAATAACTAGCTCTACCACCATGCCCTCCGCGCGGAGCATGGCATTTTGGAATTTTAATAGTCTCTGAAAAAACTTAGACGAACTACGTATTTTGGCAAACACACACGCCCTCGAAATTTTACTCGTTAATGAAACTCACAAACCCTAAAACTCTCTAACTACACTTTGCATAGAAACGAACGCAAAAACACACGAGTCGGTAGCACTGCCATTTTTGTGAAAACGATAATTGCCAACAAACTCAATATCATACATGCACTAACGTCAATATACTGAATTTCATACATGCACTAACGTCAATATACTGAATTTCATACATGCACTAACGTCAATATACTGAATTTCATACATGCACTAACATCAATATACTGAATTTCAATCACCATCTACATAAAATATTCGGACCCGTTGAGAATAAACTCCATCTACCATCGTCCTCAAGATGAGCTTGATCCAAAGGTACTCTTTTCGATAATCACACTCCTACTATCCTATCAGAGGACTTTATCTCAAACACCCTGCCTGGAATAGTAGGATCACCAATACAAACGGGCTTATCCTATGGAGGTACGCCAGCACACACTCGGAACTCTCCATCGCAGGCCCAGTTACACCCACACATTCCACGAATACCGGGGTTAGACCCGTTGTTCTTGACATTGCACTCCTTCACAAATGACCCCGGGTCTACAGTATCGAAACCATAAATAACCTAGGTTCAGACTATATTAATGTATTGCTCACTCTTCATTAACTCTCCACCCCGATGCCACTCTATAAATTAGAAAAAACTGATTGGACGTATTTAACTCGCAGTGTTGGGGGAAAAAACAATCATCCCTCCAAATATTTCGGATGGCTCCAAACTAGACATATCTTTAATCATGTCTTCCATTACAGATGCTTTAAAAACTCCTCCTGAACGATCCTCCTTTAATCTCAAAAGGGACATTCCAATCAACATCCAGGAAATAATCTCTACAAAAAACAATCTTCGCCGTAACTGGCATAGAAACCGAAATCTCTCAGTCAAAAAAACAATCAATAGATTCCAAAAACCGTTAAATAGACAAAACATTTGACTCCCTTCCCGGTACATATATACATTTCAACGCCACATCTGGAGTCCGAAGAGCCATAAAACACCGGAGTAACAAAAAATCTCCCGGTTCTGACGGCATTACAAACTTCGCCCTTAATCATCAGTTCTGCAGTCAGACTGCATTATTTCTCTAAAAATTGGAAACACGCCCACGTTATTCTAATCCCAAAACCTGATAAGAACCCCAAAATTTTGTGAGAACCATCGTCCTTCTCAAAATATTAAAAAAAATATATTCTAACAAATTTTCATTACTCGGCTCCTAAAGCGCATTCATGAGATTTCAACTCTCCCTGATGAGCAACATGGATTTAGATCGCAATATTCAACCTTTTACCAACTGATCCTCAGCGGCTTTAACTCCCAGTGGTCCACTGCCTCTATTTTCCTAGATATAGCCAAAGCCTTCAACAAAGTATGGTCAAACTTTGCCTGCTTCTCAAATTGCACAACACAGGCATCAATCCCCAACTCCTCCGTGTCCTCAAATCATTTCACCGGACTTTTCAGGTAAAGATCCGAGGCGCACTCTCAAATCCCAAATTCATGAGAGCAGGCAGTCCCTAAGGGTCCCTTCTTTCGCCCGCCCTCTTTAATATGTATAAACATGATATTCCACTCACGGACAACCAACACTCGTATAAAGCATTGTACGCCGACGATACTACCATTATAGTTCGATACAGATCCCCAGGATGATCACATTCCGCCTATAACACAACATAAACAACACGAGTCCAATTCTAGTATGACAAATGGCGTATCGATGTAAGCCCCTCCCTCACGAAGAAAATTTCACGGCGCTTCTAAGGGCCTCGTCTCCATGTACGGCCAATCCATTCCCTGCAAAACAATGTCAAATACCTTGGAGTCACACTGGACAAAAACTCACATGGAACACACACATCAAACACACACTTAAAAAACAAAAACCCAGCAGCAGCCCTATATCCGCTATCGCATTACAACAGTCAAACATCACTACAGAACAAAATTCAAAAAGACAATTGTTGGTATAATATACTAATATACTCTATGGATCACTTCTAGAGGTTTGTCAGATTTTAAGATGAGCCTATCATGACAAACGCCGCCCGAATTTGGGCCACAAGCAAAAGTAAGAGACTTGAAACTCTTCAAAATGTCTTGTTGAGAAGATTCACCAAAAGCCCGAATTAGTATACCCAAATATGTTGTACCCATATCTATCCTACATCCTCCTTGATGAGCGGGCCATAATAAAAAAAAATTACCTTTATATATGTAAAAAAATATCGTCTGCATATTGTATAAATTTATATACGTATTGGTGTGTGCATATTTGTATGTGTTTATATATTTGTACAGTGTGAATAAACACGTGCAAAAAAGAAATAAACAATAGACAATTACAACATAAATATTGTTAAAGCCTTGCCTAAGGCAGCCCATGATGCCTCGCGAAAAAAATACGTCCGGTGACATTACTACAGGTTGCAAGATAAAGTTGTTAAGTTCTCACTGTAAAAAAAAACAATATATACCAGATTTAATATAAATAATTTCTAGACTATTACTTAATATAATTCGGTTTTATTTTAAATACGTACAAAATATTTACATTGCGTATGTACGCATTATGAAATATTCGTGTTAGATATGTTTATTGGAGGTGATCAATGATCTTACTTTTAAAGGAACTTTTAGTTTGCTTATTTCTAATGTCACTATTAATTCGCGTACGGAATTTAATACCTTAATATCTTGTATGAAAGCCAACAAGAAACAAGAAGAAGTAAGAAGAACCAATAAGAAGCAAGAAGAGAGAAAAAGAAGCACGAAGGTAGAAAAAAAAATAGTCAACAAATATCCAAGAAGATGGCGAGAAGGGTCCAAAAGTGAAAAGAAGAGCCACGATGAGACTAGAAGATGCAAGAAGTCACTAAAATAGTCAAGAAATATCCATAAAAATAAAAGAAGAGGCAAGAGGTGATCAGAAAGGCCACGAAGAAGCAAATAGATGAAAGAAGATACTAAAATAGTCAAGAAAGATTCACGACGAACCAAAAATAGGCAAGGAAATGACAGAAGCGAGAATCTGAAAGCAAGGAGCGGGAAGCAAAAGGAAGCCAGAAGCGAGACATGAAAACCAAAGCTCAATTAATTCCTTTGTTGCTACCTATACTAAATTCCAATATTGACTTATTGGGTTGCCATGTATACTGGTCGATTAAACTCCGAGATCCTTCCCATCCACAAAACACGTGTTCCAAGCCCTAACCAAACAGTGCCTTCTGGTGTACCGGCCGCACGGGGACAGGAGTCACAGGCTGGGGTTGTACATTCGTATCGTATCGTATCACAGAAAATATTAAAATTACCGTGATATGGAAATGGATACTAAAGTACAAAATTACATAATATCATGAATAAGCATGTTTGCACGATACGGTCTATGTTTATGTACACAAAACATACCATCGTGTATTTATCTAATTAATTTTATTATCTTTCTATTATACCTGACGAAAAAAAAATTGTATTGCACGCATTGCACCAAAAAGCGAACTGGATCTAGCAATAGCGGCAGATACTCTCAGTATCGCCCTGGTACAAAACCAGATTAATCAGAACGTTGCTTGAAATGGCTTTAGCCATATTTGCTGACCAGATTCGAATATTCAGATACTTCCAGACTTTCCTTTTCCCAATCTCCTTCCACTCCTCACTCCATTCACCCACACAACATTCCACAATTGAGGATGCTTTAGTCCCACTAGCTTCAGCTATCTAAACAATTATGATAATAATAATTGGATGACTAGTATAGCGCCGTTTTTGTGAACCTCAAGGGCAATATCACGATAAGGACCCTCATTAATTCACATCTTTAATTAGAAGTAAACTGGAATATGCAAGAACTATTTGGAATCCTCATTACTACAAATATGAAAACATTGTTAAATCTGTTAAAAAAATGCTATCTAAATAATGTTATCTTTTAAATATGATCTACATGACCATCTCAGATCATACAACGTACGCAAAACACTTGACAGGTTAGACAACGTACCTACGCCTTGAAAACTTCAACATTAATTCACTTGAAATTAGAAGGCAATTGATTCATTTAATTAATATACACAAAATAATTCACGGTCATCTCGATACTGCATTAATGCCTTTGCAGAATTGAAATAAATGTACCTAATTCCGGTTGTTTTAGACGCCTGAATGCATTCAGAAATAATATTGCCTGCTTTAGCCCCCTGTCTCAAATGTTTCGACTATATAATAATAGTGTGCTAATGTAGACATTTTTGTCGATAACTCAAACAGTTTCAGAAAAAAATTCCTTCTATAACTTAAAATATGTAACAATTATTGGGCAGATTATTGTATTTTGTAGCAATTGTGTCTTTTGCTTCTATTTGTATTATGTAAGTATGAGTGAGTTTTTGTATATTTATGTTTTATGTATCTTTTGTCCTAGTATTCGTAATTGTATGTGATTTATATATAACTAGCTGGTGTATACCCGGCCTTGCTCGGGTTTATATAATGTTATGATGTTGTGAATTATCACTTGTCATTAGGGTGCCATAAATGATTTGACAGCGAAAATAAGTATCTCTAAACGAAAAAAATTTTATTTCATTTCAAACGTTTATTATTTAAAACATATCTAAACAATAGAGTTCTTATGTAGGTACCTACCTGTGTTTTACACTTTGAAAATACTCTAAACAAAAAAACCTTCTTCTTTTGAAAATGCTATCTGTGGCTAATCAGAGTATTATATCTATGGGCTAACCTAAATAAAACATGGCGGGTTCAATGTTTTTTATACTAATTTTGAAACGTTAGAGCAACAGTTTTACATATTGGATTTCATTCAAACTATTTTCTAAACCTTCTAGGCACTAATAAGAACAAACTGTGCTATTTTCAGCGAAACCGGTCCAGTGATTTTCGAGAACATCAAAGACAAAGAAACAAACAAACTTATAATAATTTTAATATATATATATATATATATATAGATAACCAAGTTTTTATAACTGGATTGCTCGCACGTAAGTTTGAATATCTGTAGAAACCAATTATATATACCTTAAAAAGTATTAATTACCTACCAATAAATATCCTTAATGAGGTTGTGTTATAAATTCATCTATTTAACAATCAATCGATATTCCAAATACTATAATAAGTATAAACTTAATATTCAATGTGGTCAATACGTTTTTAATGCTTAGAATATCCGACAATAACTTAATCGTCATTAAAACTAACGATTCCTTATAACTGAAGAAAAACGTCATCGATATCTCTAAATGTTAATTAGAACCAGTGTCTTGATTACCACATTATTAATCGAGAAAACGAATTAAGCATATTTATGATAACGCCTAACGTTTACCTTCGCTTTATCAGGTGACACATTCAAAACATGCCACCGGCTAAATTTTGTATCGTTTCGAAAACGACCTCCCAAATTCGATCGTAGTTTTTAATCGCTTCCGCTTTTTTATGACGCATAAAATTTAATTTTATCGTCAAACTGGTGAAAAGACTTTGAATTTTAAATGAAGTGATAAAAGAAATATTAGACTCACTTTGTTTTGCTTATTTCATTATCTGAATACGTCATTTCTATAAAAGGTTGAACAAGTAATGCATATCCGTCATTTTAAAATAAACACCACTTGGTTATCAATAATGAATTAATAGGGTATTTGCCTTAAATTGGTTCCAGTATTTTTTTATCAGAAAACAAGTTGGTAGGAAAAGAAGATTTAAATAAATTAACTTTTTGTAATTTTAGAATTTCTTTGGGGGTAACGGTAGAAATCTATAAATTGATCTTTTATACACTACTTTACTTAAGTTTCACATTAACATGTAGTATAACAAATACTTAAAATGTGCGTGTTTTAAACTAAGGTCATGTAACTTAAATGTCTTCTGAATAAATAATAATTAATAATATATGGTAATAGTCAGAACTTAAGCCCTAAATCGTAAACAAGTTGAACTAAAACTCGAAGAAAGTGGTGTACATAAAAGTGGGTGACCGGATAAATCAACATTCGTATGAATCTGCACACTTTGCTATAGTCATCAAAACTACAACAAAAAAACAAGGGTTTTTAATTTCGGAAGAAGAGTTGATTATAATACACCTATCAGTTTCTTTACAGTTTTCACATTTGTTATCATGGATTATCATATTAAAGTTTTATTTAGGTATTTTATATGAGGAGAATAAGACATACTCGTATGTTGTTATTTTTACGTTAAATGTGAGTAAGTTGTTATCAAATCATATTTTTAAGATATTCATATCATTATTGTACAAATTTATTAACTAGTTCCCATGTTGGATTCTTTATTAATAATACAGTATCATCTGCATAAGATATCAGTTCACCATTATGTTTTGTTAGAAAATGTCATTTAGACATATTAGATTAGGTTTCCAAATTTACTTGCAAGAGATTTTTTTTTTTTTTTTTTTAATTTTATCATTTAATTTATGTCTATTAAGTTTTTTCTATCTATTTCAGAGCTATATTATCAATTTCAATTTATTTTAATTTTAACACAAGTTTTTTTTTATTGGAAAACCTATTAAATGCTTTCTTTGAATCAATGAAATTTGCTAAATATTTATTTGGTTTATCCAGATTACTCTGTATACTAGGCATAATTTTAGCAATTGTGTCTTGAGTACTTTTTCCATCTATGAATCGGAATTGCTTTTCATTTACTGTTTTTTTTAATGAATGTGGTTAGTACTTTTTTTATTTTTATAATAGCGAAATAGACCTTCAATTCAAAATGTCCTCTGGACTTTCAGATTTAAATATAGGAGTTATTACGGTTTGTTGTGTGTGTCGGGGAAAACTCCAGTCCAAATAATAAAAATAATAATTGAATAATTTGTATAGCGCCGTTTTTGTGAAAAATCACATCGATGGCGCTTAAATTGGTATACAAATATTTATTAATCACTATTAAATTTATTTTTTAAACAATTTTAGCGTTTTTTTAACATTTTTTTAAATAATTTCTACAATTTGATTGTTTTGTATTACACTTTATATGTCATTGTTTTGGATTTTGTACTTATTTTCCAAAATTTCATTAATAAACTCTTATTACAAAAGTACTTCTTATTTTAAATTATTTGAAAACTGTTTGAGAAAGTTGTCTTTCAGACAGCTAAAAGGTATTTTACTATTCAGATAACTTACAAAATAAAGCCTTATTTAATGTGCGTATTATGCCACGTCCACGACCTGATAAGAATTCTTGGTCCTTTGGGACTTTCGGAGACTGCGTCGTTCTTCTCCCAAAGTATCTGTAAACGTGCCTAGCTTAGAATTACTTTGGCACATTAAAAATTGAATAAACAATTTATCATTGAAAAACGATAATAATATTCAATCAATATGAATTAATAAAACACGCAGTGTAAATAAATTTCAAAAAGAAAAATGTCTGATGGCGGAATTGGTTAAAGCACCGGTTCGACAAACAGGACATGGAACATAAAATACACATTAGAAGAGCCTTCTATGTAGATTTGAATACCAGTGTGCCTTTGACTTAGTACTTTTTAGTTCTAGCCCCGAAGAACCAATGAATGTACAGAAAATAAGTGCTCTATCTCTCTTACTCTGCCTGCATTGTATATTGATATTCATTTTTTTTTTTTTAATTTTTGTTTTGTTTATTACTTAATCCCACGAATCTTGATAATAAATGGCAATTTTTTTTAAATGTAAAAAATTTAACATATTTTAAATGGTAATAAAAAGGCTGTTTTTTCTCTTTCTAATACAGTTTAAATCATATACATTAGAATAGTAAAAAATTAGGTACTATGACTTTTATGAGTCCGTTTCTGGCTGGGAGAAATATCTCCCCAAAAGACTCTATGGCTATTTGTTTTCTGGGAGAAATATCTTCCAAAAAGACTCGAGGTGTAAATAACTATAATTATCCATAAAACGAATAAGAAACGTTCTGCATAAACCACTGTTAAATATATAAATATCAACATGTTTCAGAAGCGAAGCTTCCTTCGTCAGGATACATAAGAAATAATGACAAGAATAGACAAATAATAAACCGTAGAAAAAATACGTAAGAATAAATAAATTACAAACATATTCAAAAATTAACAATAAGTAATGAAAGTAGGTAAGTTATTAATAAAACATAATTAACAATAATAATCTTAAATTTACTTTCACATTCACACCTATATTTTAAATATTATTCCTAAAAATAGTAATAATTATAATTATTGTTGTTTCTTTTTTTTATACACTGTTATTTCCTTGATTTTTTTTTAAATATAAATTTATTATTTAATATTTCATAACAATTTTTTTTCTTTTTTTTTACATTAATTAATTATTAGTACGCGTGACAGCTGTGTCGAATTCAGAATGCATTATCAAACTGTGAAGAAGCCATCTACAGATCATCATCATTTCTATTTAATTACTTATAATGAAACTCATAAAATGTTTTAATTTTTATTACCGATTCTATTAATAATAATTACCTAGGAGAACTTTTTTAATAAATTAACTTTTTTTTTAATTGGATAATAACAATTATTATTAAATTTTAAAAACTTTAAACAAAAATTTAGTTAACAATCATTTTTATAAACAATAATTATTAGCCTGAAACACTCATAGATATTGAAAAAAACCTTTCCGAGCAAAGATAAATGTCGCCGACAGGACTCGAACCTGCACCCTTCTGATGTCCGGTCAGATGCTCTACCGTTGAGCTACGTCGGCTTATCGCAAACCCGCCAAGTTAATCAGTATATACTAGTGTTTCATTCAATAATTACTGTTTTTATTATATTTTCACCTGTAAACAACCAACTTTATTAGTATGAGAAAGGCTTGTAACGGCTAAATCCCTCAAATAGATGGCGTCGAGACAAATTATGTCTACATTTTATTGATGAAAATTGCTTTGACTTGTCAAATATTTATTAATTGATAAACTAAAGTTCTTAAAAACTTAAGACAAGATTTTTGTGCATAGCGCAAAGGGTAACAATTATTATTTTTATAAACAATAATTATTAATCTAAAACACTCATCCAAATTGAAAAAAACTTTCGAGCAAAGATAAATGTCGCCGGCAGGACTCGAACCCGCACCCTTCTAATGTCCGGTCAGATGCTCTACCGTTGAGCTACGTCGGCTTATCGCAAACCCGCCAAGTTAATCAATATATACTAGTGTTCCATTCAATAATTACTGTTTTTATTATATTTTCACCTGTAAACAACCAACTTTATTAGTATGAGAGAGGCTTGTAACGGCTAAATCCCTCAAATAGATAGCGTCGAGACAAATTATGTCTACATTTTATTGGTGAAAATTGCTTTGACTTGTCAAATATTTATTAATTGATAAACTAAAGTTCTTAAAAACTTAAGACAAGATTTTTGTGCATAGCGCAAAGGGTAACAATTATTTTTATAAACAATAATTATTAGCCTGAAACACTCATAGATATTGAAAAAAACCTTTCCGAGCAAAGATAAATGTCGCCGACAGGACTCGAACCTGCACCCTTTAAGAACTTTAGTTTATCAATTAATAAAAATTTAGTTCTTCAAATTAAACCTGTTAAAAAAAACAAAAATAAATTGCCGTCTTGTTCAATATTAAATAACATTTTAAGGATGAAATTCCAGACCTTTTCATTCCTACATCGCATATCTTGCATTCCTTTTTATTCTATGGTTGCACTATACCTACTACCACTTTTAAAGTATAAGGTTAGTTGGATAATGTGCAAATCTAACTCTACCGAAGAAAGAAGATATCTGAGATCTGAGACTGAAAACTCTCGTGAACGTATAAGCCAATCTATAAAATGATTCGATTGAAATAGCCAATAAAACACATTTTGCCTAAAGTTTCAATCAACCGAGTGAGTTAACATTTCCCAGCGTTTTCCGATTTCTATGACCGCACTTCTTCCTTCCGATTTCCCGTAACCCGTGCAGGGGTAGTAGGATTGGCCAGTTAGGTTAGGTTAGGGGTTGGTGCGGGGTAGGGGCCTACATCCGGCCGGACTTGTAATGGCGGCATGTCAGGGGCGGCCACTTCCTGTAAGGATAAAATTCGCCTCAGTTTCCGGTTACACATGTCGGATATACCCTTTCCCGCCCGAAACTTTTTTCTCTCGCGCCAAAAAATCAAACATTCTCTTGCACATTATTCTACAAGCGTTGAGCGTGTCACAGGACATTGTAAACACAAGGATCATAATATTATTTTGGGAGAGAAATTTTATTTAGTCCTTCTCTTAATCATTTAATAACCCGAATTTGACTATTTACTGTAAGCATATTTAACGTTTATACGTACACCAAAAATTAAATACTTAATCATCCTTTTCTTCATCTGGCTTCCTTTTCTCTTAGAGGTTGACTTTAATCGGGAAAACCTCCACCCAAAATACTATAACCCTTAAAACTCACTCATAAGAATAGCTTGAGGGGGAGAGGGACGTCAAAGAGGGATTATTTATTAATTCTAATTATATTGATAATATTATTACGCAATGCGATATATATAATGTTTTGAAAGAGAAAAATACTTATTAAATATTTATAAAATTACATATTATGACTTTTTCTGACTGTCCTACGGATGTTTTATAAAATATGAAAATAATGTAAAGAAGTGGAGAGAATACTTGAAATCATTTTCCGGTACGTTTTTTTTAAATAAACTTAACAACAAAATATGTGATCCGTATTTAAAAATCATTAAAGTTAGTGTTGATGAAAAATAAATTAACTACATTCATTAATTGATAAACTAAAGTTTTTAAGACAAGATTTTTGTGCATAGCGCAAAGGGTAACAATTATTTTTATAAACAATAATTATTAGCCTGAAACACTCATCCAAATTGAAAAAACCTTCCGAGAAAAGATAAATGTTTTAAATAAATAAATAAATATCTATTAATTGATAAACTAAAGTTCTTAAAAACTTAAGACAAGATTTTTGTGCATAGCGCAAAGGGTAACAATTATTATTTTTATAAACAATAATTATTAATCTAAAACACTCATCCAAATTGAAAAAAACCTTCCGAGCAAAGATAAGCCTGCGATAAGCCGACGTAGCTCAACGGTAGAGCATCTAACCTAACCGGACATTAGAAGGGTGCGGGTTCGAGTCCTGCCGGCGACATTTATCTTTGCTCGGAAGGTTCTTTCAATTTGGATGAGTGTTTTAGATTAATAATTATTGTTTATAAAAATAATAATTGTTACCCTTTGCGCTATGCACAAAAATCTTGTCTTAAGTTTTTAAGAACTTTAGTTTATCAATTAATAGATATTTATTTATTTATTTAAAACATTTATCTTTTCTCGGAAGGTTTTTTCAATTTGGATGAGTGTTTCGGGCTAATAATTATTGTTTATAAAAATAATTAACTACATTCAGTTCAATTTTACGTTTTGTTTATTTTTATTTTTTTATTTCTTGGCCTTTAATTTTTAAAAAAGCTTCAAAGTTTTTTTTAAAATTCAACATTTAAAAATATTTTATAAAAGATTCATAAGACAGTCAGATTTTGATAAATTTATATTAAATATGTGTATTAAAAATATTTTTTTCTCTTTAAATAGACTATGTCCATTGTATTGACTAATAACATTATCATTGTGTCGAATTAAAAAATAATCCCTCTATGACTTCTTTCGTGTTTCAGATGTACTCCAATTACTTAACTTTTTACAGCTTGATAAATAATTGCGTAAAAAAAAAGTTTTTACAAACAGTAACAATAATTTAAATTTCCGTGGATTCAATGCAATACAATGCCTTCGAAAGATAAATAAACGGTTGGTTAGTAGAAATTGCAACCAGGCAATAAGCCTACCCATAATACGAGCTACGTATATTTTATTATAGTGTTAATAAATAAATATTTTAAATAAAATAATGCATATCTCGTAAATTTACAAGATGTAACAAAAAACTCCTGAACAGAAATCTCAATGAATTTTTCAACGCATATTAAAAACTTTGTTTAATATATTTGATTACACCAGAAACAGGATCCAAACTTGAGATTAGTATAATGTAGTAACCTACTTACGTGCATCCTTTAACTACCGGATTCTTCATCATGGAAAATTAATGCTGAGAAGCTGGGAGGAACAAGGAATACTTGGAAACTTTGAAACAGGGGAAATGAATCCATAATACGGAGATAAAGTAGTTTTTATTTACCTTTCTCCTTTCAGAGTATGATTACAACCGGAAAATTATGCAGAAACTTTCGCTACTTCGTGATTGAATATGTTTATTGAGGAACTTCATACATTTCCCTGGCGAAACTACCGTTTTTGTAGATGAGATAAATATTTTTTCGCAAGTGCACTGAAAGCGATCCAACAATCGTGCTATATAATTTAAAGAAATTTTCTTAAAATTTAAGAAAAAGTTTTGGTAATACATTGCCTGTTATTATTATCATTATTTCTATTAATTTCGTCCAGATTGAACCACACGACGCACTGAGCCGCTTCCAACAAGCAAGTAAGTCCGTTAATACTTGAACAATAATGGAAAGGCCCCAATACGCAACCCGATTTGGTACGCTTTATTTTGTGAAGGGACTTTTTGAGTAGAAGGAGAAGTGAGCAGGTCTTGAAGATACGCGTATTGTAGGAGGAAGGAAACGAGTCGTAGAAACGACCCGTTCTCATGTGACAAATATCAACCGTGCATAAATGTTGGGCGCGCGTTTCCATGTTTCCCGATCAGTGCACAATGACGCTAGTTACTCAGAGTATCTTCCTTTGAAATATCGGTAAAACAAGGTCAGCATTTCCACCGGACGCCTGTGCTCTAAAGATTTCAATCAGTTTGTTAAGATAGGGAAATCTGTCATACGGACCACCCGTTTATACGAGTCCAGATCAGAGGTGGCTTCCAATTTCTTCCAACAGCGGGGCGCATTTGTGATTTATACAGGGTCAGCAGTTGTGTACTATTAAATTTGGTTAGTAAAATGTCTAAAGATTCCAGGGACAAAAATCTACAAACCTTAATCCTATGGAGTACAAACAATAATGTCTGTATTTTCATATGAAGCGGTAACTTGGTGATGTGACATTATAATTTAAAAAATAAAACAATAACTTTGTTTACATCAATAACAATGTATGTAATAGATGCATTGGATTTTCATTTTATCTAAAATTCCAGTACGTATTTCATTAAAATCTTACAGTCTTAGAACTTTTTTCACTGGAAACCTTGTGAATAGAATTTGCAGATAAATCATTCATTGCACCTGCTTCTTGCGTTAGCAGACTACAAAGCGTATATTTTTTAGTGCTGACTTTAAGTAACGTATGCTTATAATGCAAAAATGTAATAGTGCACTTTACTGTCATAAGTTAACTAATGATATTGTGCATTTTAGGTTATAGTGTGTCTGGAATTTTATATTAAAATGACTCCCACAGTGGTATTTACGTACTTTTTATATGAAAACGCTTTTGATTTTGATCACATGTCACGTTAAGTACATTGTGGAAAATATTCCAGACGTTTTATATATAGACGTTGTGGTAATACCGACTAATTTACTGTATTAGTATTTCTTTTATATGTATGAACTTTTATTTCGGGATGGAGTTCTATATTGATAGTAAGTCGATCGCCATAATACTGGCATGTGCCTAGTTTGGTAGTCCAAAATAATGTTAACTCTGTACGAAAACTTGTAATTATGAATAAATAAAATTAAAAAAAAAAAAAAAAACTTACTCAATCTCAACAGCACCGGTTTAACCCTATAAGAAACATTGTCAGAGTTATCTATCTGTAACATTTAGACATCGAGAGATGAAAAAATAAAAATGTTTTTTTTTTAAATAATAATAATCATTAAATATTATGTTATCTTTTATTTTATACCAAGTAAAAAATAATGACATCCTCCCCACAATTTTCCGTGCTGAGCATTTCATTTACATAATATAAAATATAAATTAAATTAAATTCGATGAACTTGTTCAATGAATTGCAGTATGGGGTGTTTTAAGTAGACTTGATTGATTTCTGTATCAGTCTGTATTTGGTGTTAATATATTTTATATTTCAAATCTCCCTATGTAACATATCTAGCATTTTATTTGCATTTTAAATGTACTCGTATTAATGTTTTTTGTGAATTTTGAAGGATAGTGGGATCTTGTTGTATAGTCTAATACCATAGTATAAGAAGCTTTTTTAACCAAATGTTGTATTTGTGGTTGCTTGTTGGATGTGTTTTTTACTCTGAGATCTAGTGCTTATAATATGTGTGTTTGTTGTTATTTCTTTATTAACTGTTTTCAGTTTCAGGGTACGTGTGTAAAGTTTATATATGTTCATGAATGGTATTCAAACATTTATATGTATTCGATCTGTATTCTCACACTAAAAAGCATGTGTGTATTTTAACAGATACATGTTCAGGAATGCATGAAAAAAGAGGCAGAATTAAAAAATACTTTTCCTCCCTAGGCTTCTAGATGTTGGTGTTTTTTTTTTACTCCCATATGACACTTCCCGCCCGTCAAGAAATGAATAATTGCAAAATGCCATTTTTAAAACGGTTCGCTTCAATATCAGAATGAGGAGGATGGAAAAATGATCTTGGTAGATCATGTCACCAAAAAAAATGTAAAAAAACATTACCTTTTTAACCATGATTGGATGTTTTTTTACACGTTTAGCTGTCAAGGTGTTTTATGTCATTGGCCCTTATATGCATTATAGAACTGTAGAGGATGCTCATCTATTTATGATATCAAAATTATACTTATTTATTTTTTATTTCGTATGAAATCAGTCAATCTGATTTTTTCATGTAGAATTATTTATTTATTTACGCATAAATTGGGCTATACACATTTAACATTATTTGTCAGTACAGTTGCATATGTTATATAGTACTGCGGAATTTTAAATTCAAATAAAACTTTAACAAACAAATGTTTTTTTGTGATATGTAAATACGTATATAAACAATGGCATCTTAAAAGTATAAATAATCAGAAGCAAAGAAGAAGTGTGTATTCAATGGAGATATTTTAATTCGACGGCCTTCATGGTCGAGGGGTAAGGCTCTCGACTACGAATCCGAAGGTCGCGGGTTCAAATCCCGGCGTGCGCAAGTAAATTGTATTTAATTAATTTGTGCTGTTTCGCAATTAATTAATTAAAAATAATATATTTATATATTTGCGCACGTTCCAGAGTGGAAGATACTCTCAGTATCGCCCTGGTGAAAGACCACCATTCAGAATTGAAACGTTGCTTGAAATGGCTTTTAACCGTGTTTGGTGACCAGATCTGAATAGCCAGGTATTCCCCACCTTCCTCTTCCCCTTCTCCTTCCCCTCCCCAATACCTTCAGCCTCACAACATTCCCCAATTGGGAATGCCATAGTCTCACTGGCTCCAGACGGTTGGGAGCAGTTGTGACTCTTGTGCGGTATTCATATAAAAAATAAAAAAAAATCAACATTTATAAAAATAATATGAGGTACTTAGTTTACACCACTGTTTAATATATGAATATCAGCATGTTTTGGAAACGAAGCTCCCCTCATCAAGATACACTGTATACTAAAAAATAAAGACAAATTACAATCATAAAAAAAAATTTACAGCACGTTGTGAAATTACGCAAGTAATTAATTCAAATTACAAAAATAATAAAATTATATTATTTTTAAAAAAAAGTTATATCGGAAATTTAAAAATTAAATTATTTTTATTATTAAAACATATCTCTTCATAAAATCATATCCATAAATGGAAGAAAAGCACGCACAAATTGTTTAGCTAGGCTGGCCGGTTAGTACTTACCTAAGGTCGCATATAGAATAAATATTTTTTCACGCGCCGATGTGCAAATGCGTCGAGTTACAGCTGTTAACATTGTAAATAACTAGATGTGTAAAAAAAATTAATATCTATTGTAAACTTCTCAGCCTTTTTAATTATAAATAATATTCTCCAGTCCTAAAAATGTTCGGTAAAATTATAAATATTTCAAATAAATACCAACTCTTCTTTTGCCACCAATCTTATAATAAATGTAATATCAATAGAAAAAAAATGATAAAATAGCTACTGTAAAAATCATATCATCTCCCAGCTTAAGTATTCTAATAAAACTGTGTTTATCTGAAGTGACCTGCCAGGTAAGTATGTTTTTCTTTGTCTGTTTGTACATAATCAGATATATAAGTAGAGAATATGAAGTAATATTTGTACAGCGCCCTTGAGGTGATTTTTCACAAAAACGGCGTTGTACAAATTAATCAATTCGTTTTTATTATTATTCAATAAATGTAACGTATCCTCAGTTCTTTAATCTATTTCTGCTTCTAACACGTGATACAAATGTGTCAAATAGCGAGGTGGGGATCGTTCGTCATTAATTTAACAGATGGCGCCAGCATCGCTTGTTGTTAATTAATTCCCGCCGTGATGTATTATGGCTGCGCTGTGCTGATGTTATGTCAGCTGAGTAGCAGTACAAGCACTGCCACTGGGCCAAGTGGTCTATGAAACTTTATTGAAGCGATTCCCAAACTGCAAGAAGCTGAGTGGCGCGAGTGGCCGAGTTAAGGCTGATTAAGAAGACCACACTACTGGAGATGACGTCAATGAGATGAATCATCTTCATAATTTTGATAAAAAGAGAATATCCTAACCGGGCCTAACTAGTTAAGTTGTAGTTGGTGTTGGATTTCTCCGGAAGAGACAAGAGAAATATTGACAGATGAATATATATTTACATATATATTTTTTTTTTAATCCGGCACAAGAGTCCCAAATACCCGAAGCCAGTGAGAATAAACCATCCCCAATCAATTGGAGTATGTATATCCGAGTGTGAAAAAAGCGGGGAAGGGTAGGAAATGGGGAAAAAATAATTGGAAAATACTTGGATAATCAGATAACCTAGTTAAAAAGGTAATGGTAATGACATTTCAAGCAAATGTTTCAATTCTTGATTGGTAGTCTTTCACCAGGGCGATACTGAGAGCATCTACCACTCTGGAATATAAAATATGGGACGAGTTAAAATGAGATTTCAAAACTTCATAAAAAATTTAAAGATTTAAGAATTTAGTAATAACTATTTTTATTAATAATACACATTAATTTATTTTAAACCACTTCAATTTAATACAATGATCGTCCGGTTTCGGAAGTACCTTCCTTCGTCAGGACTATAAGTCTTGATATAGTCCTGACGAAGAAAACGTATTTCCGTTACTTATAACACCTTTGAGGTCATTTTTTTACAAAAACGGCGCTATGAAAATCATCAAATTATTATTATGATTAATAACATAATCCTGTCGAAGGAAGGGTACTGCCGAAATCGGTAGATCATTATAAATTGAAATGGTAAGCCACGAAGTGAATGCTTTATATGAATATGTATTTTACCTTTTTTTTTAAATTTTAATAATATGAATTACTATTATTTTCTACAATGATTATTTACTATTAAATTTAAAAACTTTAAATAAAAATGGAATTTTACAAATTAAAGTAGAAAACAATAAATTAAATAATTTTTAAAATCTATATATTAATGATGAAATTGACGTTGCGATATAAAAATAGTTGTGTTTACGCAGAAACTTTAGATAGAAAAGAAAAATGTTACTTTCACCACACCAAAGCTCATCATTCCAAAATTCTTTGCCGCTTTATTCAAAATCCTGTTCCATGGTTACCATTTCTAATTTTATGCCCAAGCGCTACTGAATTTATCTCCCGCAAATAGACCACGGCAATTAATCAATACAGACCGAACGATTTATGTAATACTGTTCAGAGATAATAATTCTAAAAACAGTACCTAATCTAATATCTCCAAGGGCAAAATTTCAGCAACGTTCAGTAATTACTTACTTTCGATCTCACTAAATTGAACAAAGAAAGCCAGTGGGGTATTTTATATTATCATGCCAGCTTTTTCAAGAGCCCTGTCTGGTCTTTGGCCTATCTTCTCAAAGAACGCTTCGTCTTATATTCCACGTTGTCTGATGATGTTAATTAATAGATAATGCTATAATTAGTCGGGGAATTAGGGGTGTCCTTGGTAGGAGTGGGTCGGGGGGTGGGGTTAGGTGGCCAGGGGTCGGTTGTCAGACACACGCTGTGCAACGTGATTAATGTGCACGTTCGCTGGGAGATTCGCCAACCTTCATCTGGCGACCCCTTACCATCGGACTTCTACATATTTTTACCTACATCGACCTATGTATATTTTTTATTGTAAAATATCACACATTGCACCACCATGGACTAAATTCTCATATCCGTATGATATTGATTTTAGATTTGATTTGTAGTGAAGCGAACATTCTTCGTGAAATTGCAAATCATCCTCTCATATCAAGGATGAAAGAAGTATGTATGCAGATGCTGAATATTTAGGTTATGGCGTTGAATAAGTCTATAATTATCTTATTTCAAAGATATGATACGAAACTCTTTTATAATACAGGGTGTTTAGGGACATACGTGACAAAATTTTACCAGAGATTCCTGGGCTTATTTGGAGTAATAAATGGAATTTTGGTCTTCCGTAAACAATTGTTTTCATTGTTTTTTGCATAAAAAATCAGTAAATGTTGGACAGTTAGGATCGGGGTAGAGGTTGAACGGTTACTTGTTTAAGTGACCATTGACAATATGTGAGAGATTTTTTGTCGTTGTTTGTATTAGAAAAAAAACAACGAGGTGATTTTCTCACGAAAACGGCGCTATAGAAGTAATCCAATTATTATTATTATTATTAAAAAATGTCATCGTAGTCCAAAATGCCATCTCCATTTTTTCTACTCCAAATAAGCTCGGGAATCGCTGATTTCAGTTTGCCGGGTAGGAATGTCCTTTAACGCCCTGTATAGTAGTGAAACGTGAATCCTTATTGCACGAGGATTGATTTTCTCACGAAAACGGCGCTATAGAAGTAATCCAATTATTATTATTATTATTAAAAAATGTCATCGTAGTCCAAAATGCCATCTCCATTTTTCTACTCCAAATAAGCTCGGGAATCGCTGATTTCAGTTTGTCGGGTAGGAATGTCCTTTAACGCCCTGTATAGTAGTGAAACGTGAATCCTTATTGCACGAGGATTGATTTTCTCACGAAAACGGCGCTATAGAAGTAATCCAATTATTATTATTATTATTAAAAAATGTCATCGTAGTCCAAAATGCCATCTCCATTTTTTCTACTCCAAATAATCTCGGGAATCGCTGATTTCAGTTTTCCGGGTAGGAATGTCCCTTAACGCCCTGTATAGTAGTGAAACGTGAATCCTTATTGCACGAGGATTGATTTTCTCACGAAAACGGCGCTATAGAAGTAATCCAATTATTATTATTATTATTAAAAAATGTCATCGTAGTCCAAAATGCCATCTCCATTTTTCTACTCCAAATAAGCTCGGGAATCGCTAATTTCAGTTTGCCGGGTAGGAATGTCCCTTAACGCCCTGTATAGTAGTGAAAGGTGAATCCTTATTGCACGAGGATAAGTTCGTATACTTGGGATAAAAAATGTTACGATGGGCTGATAAGGATATTTTAGAAAAGGATTTTGACGAAAGGGTGCATGCGGAATATTCTTTTAACGGAGAACTGATTGCAATGAAATATGACAGCACGAGCGAGGCTAGCAGTCTACGATTGAATTCTGACTGAATCCTTATACACGATATTCTTGAAAACGTAAAAGAAAGTTTTACTTTACTTGTTTTTAATAATACATTATCAAATTTTTCACATGGTGTACACAATAATGATTATATACACTTCAACAAATGTTTCACGTCAAAAAATTAATCAGTAGTTATTTATCAAACACGCTGTCATCCACATAAGCACTGCCGAGCGGACATCAATTCGAAAGTCGCGCACTAGCTATTTACCGAAATTATTTTAAGGATAGGGGTAGGGGTAGCCGTAGGTGTGGGGTTATATATGGTGAGAGTAAGGCATTGAAGTAGCTGAGCGGGGGAGGGACGAAAGCAAAGTGTATGGAGTAGAAACGAAATATTTTAGACCTTTGGCGAATATTTAGTAAAACCATGTATATCTTATTTATTATGAACAAGGCATATAAGGCAGGTGTAGACTTGGTCGTAATTAAGAAATGGATACATAATAAGTATGTATACCTAACATGCAGAGCGAACAAAACATATTATAACAGCAGTAACTCTCGTGGATTTAAAATCAAAATAATCAAATCGTCAAGCAAATAAGTCAAATAGTGGTGATGGTTATGAGACAATGTATAGTTTTACGGCCTCCATAGTCGAGGGGTAAGGCTCTCGACTACGAATTCGAAGGTCGAGGGTTCAAATCGTGGCGTGTGCAAGTAAATTTTATGTAATTAATTTGTGCTGTTTCATAATTAATTAATTAAAAACAATATATAGTATATTTGGGCATGTTCCAGAGTGGAAGATACTCTGAGTAACGTCCTGGTGAAAGACCACCATTCAGAATTGAAACGTTGCTTGAAATGGCTTTTAACCGTGTTTGGTGACCAGATCTGAATAGCCAGGTATTTTCCCACCTTCCTCTTCCCCTCCCCAATACCTTCAGACTCACAACTTTCCCCAATTGGGGATGCCATAGTCTCACTGGTTCCAGACGGTTGGGAGCAGTTGGGACTCTTGTGCGGTATTCATGTACAATAAAAATAGTGAATGTGAAGCAAAGAGTGTGTGCCAAGACGTAGGCCTGTCTTCCAAACAATCTGCCCAACCCTACGAAGAAATAGCTCGCCGGACAGTTCAAAGTGAGAATTATTGTACCTCATCATTGGGAGTTTAATCGGAGATTAAAAAAGAAAAAAAAATCCCTCTATAAATCCTATGTTGGTCTTTTCCATATATATTATATATTTTTTCCCTAGATCTAAAGGAATGTCAACAGAATACCACACAAAAAATTGGCTACGTAGTAACAATATTCAATTTGACCATTCATTAAAACATATTTGGCTAATGAATATACTTTCTTCAATTATGAATATCGTTTTTAAATACGAAAATCATAATTTACGCAAACAATTGGTCGATTTTTTATAGATATAAGTAGAAATATTTTTTAGTAAGATTGTTGTGAAATGTTTATGTTTTAAAGATTTTAGTATGTTACATATGTTTTTATTTTATATAGATCTTACTGTAAATTTTATTTATTAAATAAGGTTTCGAATGACAAGCACTCATTCGTAAAACTACTAAAAAGTAGTTTATAGTAAGTAAAAAAAATATATAAAAAAAAACAAATTCCATAGTCGCTGTGCACCAGGGCCAGTAACAGATTCCTAAGGTTTGCATTCTTCCACGGTATGCCACTGAAACGCCACGAGTAAGTTTTCGTATGAAATATTTCTTAGAATAGTAAGTTTCATAGGTGCTGAATTCATATCGCACGCCTGGGATTCATTTAGACTCGCTCTCGGGCAGTATTTTAGACTCGCTCTCGGGCAGTATTAATACGAATGGTAGATTTTTCGGTACTGAATTTGAATAGCACTATGTGGTTAAATTACAATACAAGTTTGTATCACTATCCCATCCTTTTATGGGAGTGCACTGCACAAATGCGCTTTAGCGAAAACCGCCATTGCTTAAGATACGGTATATTTTTTTCGATTTACTTTCCATTATTGTAATCAAAATTTGCACGTAAACAACGAGATTGGAAAAATCAGTAAAAATATTTGGATACCTAATAAAGGTTATACTTAAAAATAACACGTAATTATAAAACGTTCCTTTGGCATTTGACTAAAATGAAATTCAATAATTTGTGCTTTTATTAACCCTCCGAAAGGTCACATTGAATATGAAAAAAATAATTAATAACGTTTTCTAGTTTAATAAATTTATCTAAAAACATTTACTCTTGAATAATAATCAAAGACTTCCTTTTTTAAGTACTGGCAGCTTCACCATCTATTTTTAAAGCCTACCGCATTTTCGCTATGACGATATTACTATGATGAAATATTCCAGAATGGATAATGTAGGTACATTATGGTAATAACGATAATTACATCGATGAAAAACAAAACAAAAGTAACTTTACGAAGTGGTGGATTGTTGTTTTAATACAAAATAGAATCATATGTCCAAAGAAGCGAAGTTAGCAGACCACAATGGAGTGCTGATAATGTGATTATAACCCTGATATGTGGCAGTGAGGCATGGAACTGAAAGAGGAAGGATGAAAGTAGACTGAATGCTGTAGAAATGAGATCTCTGAGGAGTATGTATGGTAAAAACATGTATGAACGTGTAAAAATGTTGAGATTCGTAAAGAATGCAAGGATGTAAGCGTAATGAGTAAAATTAGGAAAGAGACGCTTTGATGGTTTGGGTATGTAGCGCGAATGAACGTCGAAAGGAGTGTAAGGAGAATATATAATCCAAATGTGGATGGAAGAACAAGTCGGGGATGCCTGAAGAAGATATAGGATGATCAAGTAAATCAAATACTTAAGTCAGGCCATGTCAGAAGTCGAAATAACAGAAGAGAATGTATGAATGTGAACGCAGGAACTGTATGTCATGATCGGGTTGTTTAGCGGTCCGGCCTCTGCCGACCCATGCGGGATAACGGGGTGAAGGTTAGTTCGATTATCATATTTTTTAATGTGAAATGTATTTAAGTATAGTCAAATAATTTTAAAGAGATTCTGTGCTTTTGTAGTGGTGCACACCGATAGTGGTTCAAATTGGTTCGAAATTTTCTGAATTTACCCCACCAAACTCCTACGATACACTACACCAGTACACAGTGAAGAATCGGTTTAAAGTGATTCTTTTGTAGGTAGGTATCTTCACATGACGTCAAACTTTAGGATCCAAAAATATAGACAAATTGGTCATTTTACAAAAGGTTGAATAAAATAAAGACCAAGAATAGCTTATCGGGTGATGTGTGACGTCCCATCCGCTATATTCACGAGAACTCAATCAACACACTACGCTCATTAGTCCCTGTGATAGATCCCTAATAAAACCTTTTGTTCAACGAGCCACACACCAAATACAAAGGACACCAGATCAGAAGGCGGACCTCAGATCTTTCAAGCAGGGCTGCGATTTCATTGAACAACGTCGATTGCGAGGAAACATCAAAATTGCAAAATACCGCTGTGAAAAGTATGACTACTGAATTCAAGGGCCTGATTCCTGTTCTTTTAAAGGATAAGACATTATCCTTATCCTTCCCTAAAATTAACTTTGCTTAACTGCTGTTCCGATTCCATGTCACAATACATGTTTAAAGGAGTCTGTGCTTTATTAAAAATTATAGGTGCCTCACACATATTTAACACGTGCAGTTTATTATAATTAAATAAACATAAAATATTTTGTTCTGAAGCGATGCGATGTTGATATTTATATATTAAATGGTGGTTTGTACAAAACGTTTCTTTAATTTTTTTTTATTTAATGTAAATCAAATTTAATAACGTTATTATTAAGTTCTGCAAGAATTTTTAGTTTTTTTTTTTTTTTGTGGAAAGCCATTTTGAAACTTGAATGCCGAAACAGCTGTCACAATATTAAAAACTAAAAATATTTGCAGAACATAATAATAACATTATTAAATTTGAATTATATTAAATGGAGTTCTGCGAATTAAACACGAAAACAATTAATAAAATACTTTTTATTCATTTTATTAAAAAAATTACACTAAAAAGTGATTTTACATCTATTTTAATATAATCTTTGAATTTAAATCTCTTTTATCTGACACTTCGGAAAATTGGCATAGGTACTTTACAAAAAGCGCAATTTTTTTCATTCGGTTCATTCAAAATCCACACCACTTGCTACAGCTACACTGTTTAAATTAAAACCGAATTGGATACATGGATTTGCCTGACAAATTCACTAATCGCTTAAAATTGTTCGTTTGAAGAGTGTAAAATTAAGTCATGCAATAAAAACCACTGATATTCAGTGTGAGATGATGAAAATTCATGAGAAAAATAACATAGAATATCTCATTCGTTAACACACGTAAGTGAAAAATATTCTTAACGTGAATAAAATATTTTCCGGGTGACAATTCTTAAACCATTATTTGCTTTTCTCTGCTTGCTTCTTAACTCGGCAACTAAACGGCCAATAGCTGACATTCTTCGCTGAATCGTGATCGATATACGCAACAGAATCAGTTATTTAACAATTCAATCTGTTTCTTATCGAGGGACGAATCACATTTAGGGAGATAAATTCTAATCAAATCCCTTTACTGTATCACCCTAAAAACGAACAACAACATAAATAATAATTAGAATAAATGCAAGGATTAAACAGTTTTTTTTTCACTAACATGTTTTTTTTCCAATATTATGTCCTTTGGGTGCCAAACTTTATATATATAACAGTATTTATCTCAAGTGGCTTACCAGGTAGATATGGTCCTGTATAACATTTGCTTCCTGTACATAAAATTAAGAACACATTTTAACACGAGTTTGGTATTACAGACCGGTGAACTGGTGAATGCTATTTGTTAGCAATAGGTAGTAATAATAGATTGTCTATTTATGGTTAGTGATAAGTAGTAATAATAGATTGTCTATTTATGGTTAGTGGTAAGTAGAAATAATAGATTGTCTATTTATGGTTAGTGATAAGTAGTAATAATAGATTGTCTATTTATGGTTAGTGATAAGTAGTAATAATAGATTGTCTATTTATGGTTAGTGATAAGTAGAAATAATGGATTGTCTATTTATGGTTAGCGATAAGTAGTAATAATAGATTGTCTTTTTATGGTTAGTGATAAGTAGTAATAATAGATTGTCTATTTATGGTTAGTGATAAGTAGTAATAATAGATTGTCTATTTATGGTTAGTGATAAGTAGTAATAATAGATTGTCGATTTATGGTTAGTGATAAGTAGAAATAATAGATTGTCTATTTATGGTTAGTGATAAGTAGTAATAATAGATTGTCTATTTATGGTTAGTGATAAGTAGTAATAATAGATTGTCTATTTCTGGTTAGTGATAAGTAGAAATAATGGATTGTCTATTTATGGTTAGCGATAAGTAGTAATAATAGATTGTCTTTTTATGGTTAGTGATAAGTAGTAATAATAGATTGTCTATTTATGGTTAGTGATAAGTAGTAATAATAGATTGTCTATTTATGGTTAGTGATAAGTAGTAATAATAGATTGTCGATTTATGGTTAGTGATAAGTAGTAATAATAGATTGTCGATTTATGGTTAGTGATAAGTAGTAATAATAGATTTTCTATTTATGATTAGTGATAAGTAGTAATAATAGATTGTCTATTTATGAAAGATGTTAAACAATGTGTATTTGCATAGCGCCCTTGAGGTGATTTGTCACCATAACGGCGCTGTACAAATCATCTAAATATTATCATTATTTTTAATAATTGCCAAAGAAACCTTTCAAATACGAAAAAATCTCATCATAATAGTGGTACTAAGAATAATTCAATGAAATAATGAAATAACGATGTTAATTTAAAATTTATATTTTGTTATATAATTATATATATTTTATTAACTTTGTTATATTATGATGTCACAGCCCTGCTTCCCATCGGTCCGTATAAATATTTGGCGGGAGATGTATGGTGATGCGGGCGGAAGTGACTTCCGGTACTTCCGGTCCCCGGCGGTGAGTTAGCATTCAATTTCCGATAGGACGAGTCCTCCGATAGAGCCTTCCGGGCAAAGAGTTTGAAGATTAAATAATGTCTGGAGACCTCAAGCCCATGAAATTATTTACCACGCTCGGGTAGCATTTGAAGTTTGGGGTCCTAATTCGCGGAGGTTCACCAGTTCGGCAATTTATTCACGAAAAAATCCTACCTTTTCGATAGTTTATTCTCTAGATGCATAAACCGGTGTGCTATTCTTCGGGGTGAACTTTTGCCACAATAAAAGATATCTTCACCCAGAGTCATCGTATCATATACCAGATGTCGCTCATCCAACCACCATTTAGAATAAATACGTTACTTAAAGTTGGTTGCATTATTAGAATAATTCAAATTATTTCGTGCGATTATGTACAGTTCCCTTCACCCCGTTCCTCCTTTAACCTACCTGTTCTTTTCCAATTGAACTGCCGCACCATAAGCTTGACATTTTGTCATCTGATCACTTAAAACCTCATCTTACCCCCGATTCTACACATCCTAACATATTAACATTCATTTTTTGCTAGGTTTAATTAAAAAGTGTGATACAAATGCATCGGAAGAAAGATACCACAGCGACTGTTGTAATCGACGAGACCTTTTTTTCTTTTTTTTCCTTTCTTATTTTCGTAAATCCTATCGCACGCATCACGCAACCACTCACATAATGTCCTTCGAAGCATTACGTCAATTTTATCATGACAGTTTTATTGCATAACATAATCCTGGTCTTTGCGACCGGAGTATCTCCCGCACCGCTCCAATGTGAATACGACACGAGAATCTTAACTGGTTGAACACCACTCGGACTATTGGGGTATGCTGTGGAGTTGAAGAAAGTGAGGAGATGGGGATGGTTGAGATATACCTGGCTATTCAGATCTGGTCACTAAGAACAGTTAACGGCATTTTAAGCAATTTTCTGATCCTGAATAGTGGTATTTCATGAGGGCGATGCTGAAAGTATCGACCATATTTAATGAATTGCTTTATTCCATATTTAGTGAGCAGTTCTGAATAAAGCCAAAATTAGTAGAAGTTACTTTCCATTTCTTTAGTCCAACAAATTCTCCCAATTTGAGAATGCCATAGTCCCACCTGTTAAGGAATTTGACGAGCCTGATACGGTTAATTGCCGTAATGAATAAATAAGTAAATAATCTCATAAAAAACCATTTTCTGAACAAGCCTTTAGGTTTTAAAAATTCCTATAGTTATATTAAGTACTTTTGATTAAGTGATTTTGTTGAAATATATTTGAAACTGTAACCAGCGTTTACATCAAATCTGTAACCCTGTTGTTGAAGAATGTGCGTTTGACTTTACGATAATCATTCAACAATTTTGTTACAGTAATTACTCAAAGCAGCTTTTGACCTATTAAATTTAAGCAACACAAAGAAAAAATCACCCCACTAATTGATTTATTTGGTAGAATAGCCCATCTTCTACCGGGATAAGTAAAGAGGAGCTTATACTTTATTAATTGAGTAACTAAAGTTTTTGAGACAAGATTTTTGTGCATAGCGCAAAGGGTAAGAATTATTTTTATAAACAATAATTATTAGCCTGAAACACTCATCCAAATTGAAAAAAAAACCTTCCGAGAAAAGATAAATGTCGCCGACAGGACTCGAACCTGCACCCTTCTGATTGCCGGTCAGATGCTCTAGCGTTGAGCTACGTTGGCTTATCGCAAACCCGCCAAGTTAATCAATATATTTGGATGAGTGTTTCAGGCTAATAATTATTGCTTATACTTTAGTTTAATTCAGTCCCACCGAAACGATGTAACAGAAATATGGGGAAACACGCAAATTATATACTTTTATTTATAAGCCATACATCCCAACAACAAAAAAACTATACCAAAAAATAAACTCGGTGTAAATCAGAACACTGTACAAATATAATATATGCCTATTAATCTACCAAATGGACTTACACACAGCATTTATAAAAAACATCACAAGTACATAGAACACTACACAAGACAACATAATAAATTGTAGACGAATACAGTTAAGACAAAAAGTGATATAAGAAGCAAATATTAGGGTACATACATATATATGTACAATATCTTTCCCGATAATCGAATAAAAACTGTTAAATCTAAAAATAAGTGAGCAAAATAACAAGGTAAGAATAATATGTATGTATGTAGTTATGTTAAAAAAGTGAAATAATTATTTTTTAACTTAATAAATTAAATGAAAAATACATGCATAAATAAATGCTATTATAAATAAATTGCTTTCCCGGATTCAAAGACATAAGTACTCGCTACAAGGTACAAGATTCACCCTCAAAGTCCGTTAGATTCGTAGTTACTGGGGTTCTACGTCTGGGCATTTTGTACAGAGGAAAATATCGCCCAAGGCTTTGCCGGACATGACAAAAACAAACCGGCAGTAGTACACACACGTGTATACAGATGGCAGTAGCAAAGCAATGGCAGGAAATGGCCCGTGTTTCCCTTCCGCGACGTATTTCACATTCCAAGACATGTGTTTGACTCAAACAATCGGAAGAAGAAAGGCATGACAATGGAATGTACCCAGTGCCCACGCATTCGCGTACTCCAGCCGTGGACGTCAAAGGTTGGGATTCCGATATAACTTACATTTTTATACTAACTGAAAGTGGATTGATAGGTATTTTATAGAGAAAATTCTTTTTTCATTTTGAGAAAAGATAGTTTTAATTCAATTTTTATTGGAATAACTTATTGAAGCTTATAAACCTCATCGTAATTTTTTTTAATCGTTGTAGTTAATGTTAACATATTTCAAACAAATTATGTTTCTGAAACTAAAAAGGTAACTCGAATTTAATTGCATTTTATTCCAGATAGTGTCTCGGACATCTATTAGACTTTTGCAAATAAATTCCAGTAGATTCTTGCAGCTATGTAAAGATAATACACAAAAAATATATGGGAATTATTTAAAGATGATATTAACGGTTCTTAAATTAAAGTATGATATGGAGAAAAACGATGGAAAGCAATAAGGTGACATTAGATCAGGTGGATAAAGCGGATAGACCGAGAGGTCCTGGGTTTGAGTCCCGGGTGTGTTCCCGGTTCTGTGTCTGTTTTGTTTAATATTTCATTTGAGACTTGTTAATTTTATCTGCTATGATTAAAAAGATACTTCTAAATATAATTTTCGGTGTCACTAGGATATTCATATATTGCTCCCTCCCAGCTGTAAAAATACTTTGATTTCTATGGAAGCAAAAAGAAACCCTTGTTGATTATAATTACAAGCAAATACTTATTATAATTATAAGAATATTTGATTTTCTTTTAAGTGCAATTTTTTCTTCCTTTTTTTGTTTTCTGTTTCATTGTCTGAGTACTATTAAAACGATTTAAATTTATGTTTGTTTCTCCCGATTTCTAAATAGTTAATTCGTGAAGGAATTCGATTTTAATGTAACTTTTTTTTTTATTCGAAAAGTTGTATTAAAAGGTTTTGCATTTTATGAGAAACATATATTTTTATAATTTGTTTTTTATTTTAAATTTGTTTATTTTTGTAGTAAAATAAATCCTATCATATGCTTGTTATTGTCTTACCGAACAATTGTGGCTGTCGTAAAATAATATTTTTTTTAAATATCTAATACCAACTTTTCCACACAAACTTTTGAGATGAAGTGAGTCCATAATATTGTTAAGTAACGGAATTACTAATTACTTCTAGCCCCTCGTCGACACACAGTATCTAGCCGTTTGTTAAAAAATCCCGACACGAGAGCGACGGCCATTTTGGCCACAAAAAGATTCCGGCCGCAGAACGCAGAGGTTGTGTCATCAACACGCGCTCCTGCGCTGGTTTGCCATTTACAATGGCGTCTTGTTACCGTAATTTAAAATTCCTAACTACTGTTAACCCTAAATAGGGGACCGGGATTGTCCACTAATATAAAGACACCGTTCTGCCTGGAGCTGTCTCGACCCCGACCGATGCCCCAATGTAAGCTGTACTTATTTCCTCTTTTTGCTGTGCTGTAAATAACTATGTTTTAAAGTAACTTGCCCGATTTTAATGATACTAGAGAGAGAGAATTTTAGATTAATAGATAGGGTGTGTATTGCCAATTGTTAGTGTATGATTCCCCATATGTACAAACTGTGATTGCCCTCCGTAAATAAACCTTGGCTAGAAGAACTTTTCTTTGGTAGTTGAGTACCTTTTTTCCTCTGAGCCGGTATGGGGCTGACGCCGACTCACGACTGCAGAAGAGAGATTACCTGTTCTATCTATTGAGCTACTGAGGTGAGCCCGGAGTCAGGCGCCCCTCGCCTGACCTCTAGGTGAGTTAACCTAACCTGTTCATTTACACTGCCGCCCTTGAATGGGGCTCCTTCCTCAACACTGGCGTCAATTTGGGGGGGCACCTCTCTGCTCCCAATCTCAACACTGGCGCTCCAACGTGCTTTCCCATCCTCAACAATATATTATCATTTTCGACGAAGAAAAAAATTGTCAAAAGCCGATGCTCTTTCCTTTTTTTTAAATCACTAATTGAGAATTCCCATCGATTTAGATTACGAACCGCCACTGCAGTGTACTATAAAAAAATGTTATTTTTGGGAGATATATTTACAAATTGCTTTAAACTACATGGACAGCCTTTGTGTGGGTTAAGTGAATCCATATATTAACCTGTCAATTGTTTTCAAACAATTTTATTAAAATATACAAACTAGCTAGTTGCGTAAAAACCCGATATAATTAATATTTAAAATATTCATTTTTCATGTGCTAGAATTTACGTAAAGTTATGATTTGCTGTTGCTTTGATACCAAACAGTTTATTATTATAAAGGGAAAGCGTTTATTTATGTGACAATGCATATCTTTAAGAGGAACGACTGCACTGCTCGTTTCATACATAATTTTGAATTTGAGGTCAAAATACCCATCCAAACGAATGATATTTCTTTTTAATTAAAGGTTTAGTAAATATCTAATATGCGTGAGAAGCATTTTTTTTTAATTATGAAATATAAGCCATGAAAAAAATTAAATTCATAATTTTAGAGGTAACTTAGTAAATTGTTTACTGTATTTAAAAAAACATATATAGCTCATATGCTTTGTAAATATGGTTACGAGAATAAAAATATAAAAACAAAACTTAAATAAAAAAAAAACAGTTTTTTTCGGGTCGATATTCTAAATTATTTACTGCAAATTTGTGTTCCAACGTAAATCACCTTTAGCCCCCTAATAATTGTTAAAGGTTCCTCTAAAATCTTAAAAAATCAATTCCTTTAATGGCCTCTATTTCATAATGTAAAACAAAAATGTATAAATCACTTCTAATCCGTACTAGATATGTACTATACTTTTAGATGAAAAAAAGGATCATTAGGTTTAGGTGAGTATTTTGGTCTCAAATCCAAAATTAAGTTTTCAGCGCAGCCGTTCCTCTTAAGCCTCTAGTTTTATAACATAGTCACACAAAAGCATGTACATTAAATAATGCCTCTGTTGTTGCAGGTTGGAAGAATGCTTCCGAGGCGAATGTGACCTTTCCTGATTACAGCGAGAAGCTTTCGGATCCGGATATGCCGAGGGGATGGTAATTCCACAAAGCGAAAATTTCAGAAACAACTGCTACACTGCCGCCGCCTAAAGCCCAACAGCCGAACTAACTCTGGAAATAAAGACAGAGTTTCATACGAGAAATGCGAATTGTGTTGAATTTTGCATTACACTGGGATAATCGGTGTAAATATAGCGGACTGTTTTAATTTAGGAAGCACGATGTTATGAAAATTAAACTAAAATTCTACTGCTGGTTCTCATAGTGGTACTATTTTTTAAGAACCTTTTATAATGTATTATATCTCTTTTCCCCCGGGTCCTGTAAGTAAAATTTGTATGTGTATACAGCAAAAGTGCCCCAACAACTGTCCAGTTCCTGAGGGACTATGGCATCCCATTGGTATATTTTATGAGGCTAGCGGGAGTGGGGAAAGGAAGGAGGTGGAGGAAAACAACTTTTGGGAAGTACCTGGCTATTCGATCTGATGACCAAACATATCTAAAGCCATTTTGAGCAACGTCTGTATTCTAAATAGTGGTTTTTAACAAATGCAATACTGAAATTATCTACCACTATAAGTAAATTCATTCTAAGAAACTGAGCGTTTTGGCTATCAGATATTTAAGTGATGACTAACTGGTAGCCCTATACAAATCTCTAAAACTGGGCTGGAACTCCCACATATCTGCTTGATTCTGTGCAAAGGAAGGCGGTTCATCTGATTGACGATCCTTTGTTAACAGCCCGACTGCCATATCTAATACGCAGATGCAATGGAGCCTGCTCGAACAAGCTAGAAGCGATAGATCCCCTTAAAGTCGGTACATACACATGAAACTCGACGGACACGAGTGGAACACCCGTTCACAGTTGATGTTGACTTCAGGAAAACGGGGCATTTCGCAGACTAGTTTCCATTTAAGTTACAGAGGAACAAGCTATCGGAATCTCTTTTTCCTCCCGCATCCGAACATATTCCGGACCTTTTTAAGACCCACATTAACAAATCCCTCCCTATACCCCGACTAATACGTCTTTCAATCTAGTAAATAGTGCATTTTGAAGAAAAAAAAAACTTAAATTTCTCTTGGAAATAGTACGCATGCATTGCCATAACATGAAACATAGTCACTTTTGCAGAAAAAAGAACACATTTTTTCCTGGAAATGGTACGTTTTGTAAAAAAATGTGTCTTTAGGATGAAAAACAAGAGAATTTTGTCATTTTATCGTAAAAATAATGATGTCAGTCTGTCATACTTAGCCTCGAATTATCCTGACTCCATATACACCTCAAATTCGCCCATTTTGGATATGAGCAGTTTTGCATTACAGCCCCACAATTATAAATCCTTCGCTTTCCTCAAGCCATGAGTGCATAAACCGCCTCGTAATGCAATTTATGGTTATGTTCCTACTGCACACATAATATGTTCATATTATTTTTGCATAATTTACGAGCATCTCTCGGGGTGGAGGTTTGCGAATTACCCGAACAATAATGTTTACACTCTAACATATGCCCGATGTATGTTGAACTCTCGCGAGGACACGAATACCAGTGTTTTCGTCTGTTTCCCTGGTAGATTTCAATTAAAAAATAGCTGGGACCGGAAACGCACACACTGGGAATTGGAAATCCTGATTTTCGGAATACTTGAAACTCAAAATCCGAATTTAATCCGAATTTTTGAAAACGCATTTAATATCACTTTTGGCGTGATGCAAAAGATGTACTGATACTTTTTTCTTTCGAAACAAACAAAAAAGAACATTGATTATTAGAATAAATAGACCGTCAAATGGCATGCAATGTGCGGTGTTTCCGATATTGTATCCTCTGCGTGCAAAACTGTATCTACAATTATCTAATAAACAGTGCTAATCTGAAGTGACCTGCCAGGTAAGTATGGTCCAGTATATTTTCTGCCTGTGTATAATATAAATTGTACGTAATTTTTTACACGGCATCGCACTCTTTAGTGATACATTGTACATATACGAGTAGTTTGATGTTATTGACTTATGCAATCCGTTAACCTTAATTTATAAGTTGTTATAGATTATCCATAGTTAGAAGTAGGATGAAGCCTTGAAAAAAAATATCTGTATATGAATTTATTTATACAGCACCCATGAGGTGATATTTTTTATTTATACAGCACCCATGAGGTGATTTTTCACAAAAACGAAGGTGTACAGATCATCTAAATATTATTATTATTAAAACACAGTTAGAAAAAAAAATTATTCGAATTAACCGGTAATCTCGTCATCTTACGAAAAACCATAAATTTATTTTGAACATTGTGACACTAAGTACTTAAAATATTTTTAAAGGACATAAAAAAAAACATGTTTTATAATAATTTTTTTAAAAGTATTCGAATTCTAATAATTATAATTTCTTCAAACGATTGGTAACTTTGTGGCGTCATTATTAATTAAATAATTAAAAATGTACTTTGTTTACACCACTTTCATAAAAATAAATAAATATCTCTACATGTTTCGATAGCAATGCATTTAAAAAATATATTTTTTGGTATTCATATATTCCTGAGGATGACAGCATTGCTATCGAAACATGTAGACATATTTATTTATTTTTATAAAAATGGTGTAAACAAAGAACATTTTTAATTATTTAATTCTAATAATTATTCAATGATCATAACAAAACTAAATAATAAGTAAACATAAAATTGGACCGAAATCGATGAAAATTTACAAAGTAAACAATTGTAATTTACTATGTGGTTTAATTCATACTCATATTCTTTCTATTTCTTACGGTAGTTTTGTTAGCTATAAAACTAGAATATTTTGATGTACTAAATTTTGAATTTATTCTTTTAGTTATGATGTTAGCAACCAAATTATTATTAATTTTTTTTTATCCAGTCTTCTGAACATTCAAAATTGTACGCCTGTTGGACGAGTTCATTTCAAAAGACATTGCCTTACAAATAACTATTTTAAGTTTTCAAATCCAGTTTATTCCGATTTCATGTGTAAAAATCCGGAATCTGATTCCACTGTGAATAATTCTAAATTCTGTTTTTTTTTTTTTTAATTCGGATAATCCGGATTGCAATCTCCAGTAGAGACTGACCGAGGTTGATATTCACCAAATTATATTCAATTATTCCCTTGGTCATTCCCACTCCTTTTATTACCTGCCAAGTCCCAGAGATATTTAATCAAAACTATGATTGATGGCCGCGGGAAAGCTATCAAGCAAAAAGTATTACTGAAAGACTTTGGGATTGGATTGGTCTGGTTTTTCAAGATTTATTTTATGTCACTCTAAAAATGTGTCATGTGCACTTTTTTAAATCATTCTGAAATTTCGATTACACTTTACCCCTCGCGTGGTACCAATGTATAATAATTTTATAATGCATGAATGGTAACAATAAAAATTCTATCCTAAAAAATAATCAAGGTTTCAATCTTTTAATCCAAAAAATTTAGCTAATAATGACGGTAGTAGGAGAAATTAAAATATTGTGAGGCTATTTGAGGCCAATACTGTTTTTTTTTCTTTTAAAATGCGTAAAAGGAGAAAGATATTAATACAGTAAATGGATTATAGTCGTAATAAAAAGGCTTTTGTTCACGAGTTCTAGAGTTCAGATTGCATAGGTACCTGATGGAATTAAATCTCGTCATTTTCGTTATAAAATCTTTAAAATATGTGACTTTCTTTCTGGAATAATAATGCTGCAATTCGAAAATTGAATCAGCCAACGTAATGGAGCAAGAGCATTGGCAAATAATATTCGTTTCCAAAGGTCCTATTCTCAACCACCGTGAATTTAATTTTAGCGTACATTGCAGTATTTTGAGGTGGTATCTTCCACGATCAGCTGTCACGTTTCACGCACATAATAATGGTGACCTAATTTCGGACTGTACTTTCCTTTGTATTTAGAAGACAGAGATATATCTTTTCATGTGCACCTCAAAGGACCACCCTATTATGAATATCCCCTTTCCATGGTTTAAATGGTGGATTTTTTGGTGAGTATCCATATTTGTGCTTCTAGTATGAGTACTGGTAATACGCATTAGGTAATTGAGTTCTCGTATACGAAGGGTCTCGTTTTATAAAAAATAACTAAGTTTAGTAAATTAAGCCTATCAAAATCAATTTCCTTAATTTGTTTCCTTTTTTAAATTTTAGAATGTGATCCAAATATGTTCATTGCTGTGATTTTTCTAAAGATTTTCTGCTTACGTTTATGTATAGTAAATTCTTGCTTTAATTCTATTTTGCTAGAATGTTGTTGAATTTTTTTAAGCATTGACTCCATCTCTTCGTTTAGTCATGAATAAGTACAAAATATACTGGTTTATCTAAAACTATCCGATTCATGCATTCCACGCCATAATTTATGAGGCCCACAAGACAACGCCTCAGACCTTAAACTGGCGCGTAGATCTTGATGTGTGCATTTGACCCCTACCATACGATAGCAAAAGTAAGAATGCGCAGGTCTATAATGAGCGTTTTATGTGATGCTTTCTTTCATTCCGATGCCCATGAGGAAACCATATCGGAACACAAATGAAAAATCTCGCTTAACACGATAATTATGTGCACACCTACAATTTCCTACAGATTTTCAGATATATTTACCATCAAAGGAGAAAAAATATTTTGGGATAGTACTTAATCGTCGAAAAATGGCCACACCTTTAAGATAACCATATACCATATGGATGTATCAGTCACAAAATGTAAAAACAATATTAAAAGATATACGCGAAATTCACAATACCGAACAGAAATGCGCATTCACAATCAGTAATAAATACAGTCCCGTGTAACTTTTATTTTTTCAACAATGTTTTTAATATATTCCGAAATAAACACGCAACATTTCCACAATGTGTTAAAAAAATAGTTGCATAAAGTAATGACAGATGTGAAATAATGTTCGCTAAATCGTAGAAGGTGGTGTTATGGAAGAAGGTTATGGAAGGTGTTGTCTAAGTATGGTGTGAATACAAATCTTATACAGGCAATCGCATCTCTGTACGAGGGAAGCATTTCATGTGTTATGGCAAACAGTGATTTTACGGGGTAGTTTGATATCACAAAAGGTGTTAAGCAAGGCTGCGTAATGTCACCGTGGTTATTCAATCTATACATGGATAATTGTATGCAAGAATTGAAAGAGGTGGGCCTGGGCGCGAAAATGAGTAGTCTGCAAGTATGTTGTCTGTTGTATGCTGATAATGCGGTGCTGATTGCTAACAGTATGGAAGATCTACAGTCCCTCGTATCTAGGATGAACGATGTATGTATGATGAATGAGCTAACGATGAATGTAAATAAGTCCAAAGTCATGGTGTTAGAGAGAGTACGAAAACAGTAAGCAATATAGTTGTGAATGATGAATAGTTGGAGCAGGACGATGAGTTTGTGTATTTGGGAAGTATGTTTACGAGAGATGGAAAGACTGATAGGGATATTGAAAGAAGGGTGAATGCAGGAAACTCCATTAACGGAGGACTGAACGCGGTTGGCGCAAACAAAAAGTTGTCCAAGGAAGCGAAGCTAGCAGTCCACAATGGAGTGCTGATACCAACCTTGATGTATGGCAGTGAGGCATGAAACTGGCAGAGGAAGGATTAAAGTAGACTGAATGCAGTAGAAATGAGATCTCTGAGAAGAATGTGTGATAAAACCATGTATGATCGAGTGAAAAATGTTAAGATTTGTAAAGAATGCAAGGCTGATGTAAGCGTAGTGAGCAAGATTAAGAAAGGGACGCTTAGATGGTTTGGGCATGTAGAGCGAATGAACGAAGAAAGGAGTGTAAGGAGAAATATGACGCGAATGTGAATGGAAGAAGAAGCCGGGGACGCCCGAGGAAGACATGGCACGATCAAGTGAATCAAATACTCGAGTCGGGCCATTTCAGAAGTCGGAATAACAGAGGAGAATGTATGAGGCGTTGTATGAATGTGAATGAAGCAAGAAGTGTATGCCAAGATCGAGTTGTTTGGCGGTCCGTCCTCTCTGCCTAACCCCTGCGGGGAAACGGCGTGATGGTTAGTTAGTTAGTTAGTTAAATTGTAGAAAATCAGTAATAACAATAGAACACGTCCATTTTTTCACCTCGAACGAAGACTACTCATATGGTAACCGAATAAAAAAATGCATCGTGTGAAGCTGCCATAAGACTGCGATGGGGTAGAAATCTGAAAACAATATCAGATGACAGGACATTAAAAATCATCACCAATGGTAGCACAGTGGAAGCGAGCGGGGAGCAGCCCGAAGAAGTGGATTAATTGCGTGGAAGGGGATTAGATAAGGACCGGAACCTGTGGAGAGCTTTTTCCGCGGTGACCAAATCACACCCTAGGATTTAGCATTGTGGTGGTAATGAAAAAATAGCAAAATAATTAAAATAACATTGACATATCGGAGTAACAAAATTAAAATAATTCAATTTATTGGATAAGGTTATTGAAGATTATAAATAATTACCGAAGTTAATATTCACGTATCTCAAATGAAACATGAAACAAAAGACAAAAAAGGTAACGGTCGCCTCTGGGAATCGAACCCAGGTCCTCTGTCATACCGGGACAACATTCTACCACTGAGCTACTGAGATTGGTAATTTTAGTAAGTCTAAAATATTGAAGTATGATGTCGATACAAATTATGGAATATAGTTAGGTCTCATTAGCTCAGTGGTAAAGTGTTATGTTTTTCTGTTTTATATCTCATTTGACATTATTGTTATTATCTTTAAGTAATGCATATTATCTTCAACTATTAAATAAAAGAGTAACGTTTTATTATTTTAAGCACATTGAGTTAGAATAGTGTGCCGGAATACCGCCTTCTCAAATTGCGCTCTAATGTCCGGAATAAATTAGTCCCGTCCCATTCATTTCTCGCGAATGCATCTGGAGGCATGCCAGAAGGTGTTCCGCGGCGTTTGTCGCCATTTTGGATTTATTGTTTATGGTCCTCGTGATTTATGGGAGAATAATAAGCAACACTGCCTCGGCGCCTTACCTTGTACCTGCCTGACCTGTTAATTAGTTACAATGTGCCCCCGTCAATCACACAAGACGGAATGGCCCGAAGGACCTGTGGGAACTATCGGAATATCTGTGATACATAACTATTCATGGATTCATTATTATGAGTGTGAAACTTATTTAATACAAATCAATGTGCAATGTGTAGTACATTTTGTAAGAATATAAAGAATAATGTCACGTGCGGGCGGTGTTTGTTTGATTTGTATACATATCTACAGTTTTATTCCGGACTTGACACTTGACTTTCAAAATAAGGGAAAGGTTTCTTTATTCATAAGATGTCGAAAAACCAACCCCTTTCCCTCTTCCCACAAGAGAATAAAGCAGAATTTTGATACTTCATGATGAAATTTCACAAATTGACGAATATAACGAGAAGAACATTACTAGGTAAGGGACGGGGAAGGGGTAGTAGGGGGGTATTATGTATAAGTAATGCAACAAATGCTTTGACATTTTGGGTTTTTTTTTATTTAATTTGGTTTTTACAGATGTTCTCGTTCCATATAAACAATCCAGGTAGGATACATAATACACAAAATTAGAAATACCCAGTCAAAGGATGCATGATACCAAAAAATTTCGAGAAACTCACTTAAATGATACATAGTACAAATATAGACAAGTGATACATAATATAATTAGCAAATAATTTTTATCTGAAATGATGTAAATTTAACACATTCTTACTTTTATAAATCTAAATCATAATAATAAATCGTATTTTTTTCTACACCGCCGTTCGGTAATTAAAATCACCTCGGGGGCGCTTTACATTTTGTTAGTTTGTAAAAAGAAATATGGACCCAGTATCTACATTAAACCTCTCTCCCCAAATTAAGCAGCATTAGTTCGAGAGGGATCATTCAATCTGTTCGGCGCATCAGACTTGGTCGACCTGAGCGTGAGTTGGCTCTTAGTAAGATTATCCCCTTTTCTATCAATTCACTTATTGCATGTTTGATACAGATTGCCGTCTTTAGTAATGTTTAAATCATTAAGACGCAAATCTTTACTTACTTGCCCTATTTTTACTCATAATACTTGTCTGTGTATATTTGTAACCATTTTCAATAATGTATTTCTACATCTATAATAATAATAATAATAATTGGATGATTTGTATAGCGCCGTTTTTGTAAAAAATCACCTCAAGGGCGCTATAATCCCTGTAATATGATATACACATAATAAGGAAAACAAATGTTGATATGTTACAAAGCAAGGGCAAGAGAATAATAAAAGAAGCACCGTATATGCAAAAGGAACCAGTTTCCATAAATAGACTTAAGGTTAAAAATAAGATTGTATCTATTAATGATAAACCAACCCTCATTACTAACCATGTAAGTGATTTTTTCAGAGATATAGGTAAAAATTTTGCTAATCTTTTGCGCGGTTCAAATAATTCCAGTGAAGAATATTTAATTCAACATGTAAACTAACTTAATTAATTTTGTATTTAATTTTTTTATTTTTTTTATTAAATCCAAAATTAATTTAGTAAACAAGATAATAGCTCCCTGTAAATCACCTTTACTAACCATGTTTCCTATTAACTTTGACACCTCCCACCACCCACCCCCCCTCCAAATCACCACTCCCTCTACCCTCACCTAATTTCTGTACTTGTCTAATTTAAGTTAGTTTTAAGAACGCTCGTCAATGGCACGGTTGTGTCGAAACCGGTAGCGAATTTATTAATCCAAAAATAGCAAAAGTACATGGTAAATTAAAACTTCCAAACTTTGATGCTATTTAGAAAAAAAAATTATAACATATCGTTTCACTAAAATTTTAAAGCCGCTCATCTCAACACAGGACTGTCTTGGTGAGTTGATTGACTAAAGTTTTTTAAAATCAAGAATAAATAAATAAATATGTTCAAATATATAAATACCATCTTTCGACTAACATTCTTCAACGCTTTCTGTTTTTAATTTCAGATTTCCGATACAACAGAAATATATTTCAGCACAAACACCATTTGCCGTCAGATATTTATATCGCTGTTTTCCATACTTTTGTGAAAATGGTAATGCATGGTAAATAAAGACATTTACCCAACAAAGACGTCTCGTATCATTGAACGCCGCAATGTTGGCTGGCTTGCCTGCTTGGCTGCTTCGTGCAGTATTTTCTCCTTCAAAATACCAATAAACTTTGAGAGCAAAAAGGACAACCGTATGTTCAGTACGTGTATTACAATATTCTTAGTAACTAATAATATTTATTGAATTTTTTCTAGAATCTGAACTGGTCTCATTAGCTAAGTTGGTTGAGCGGTTGCCCCAGATAGGCAGAGGTCCTGGGTTCGAGTCCCAGATGCGACTGAAGTCTTTTTTTATTTTCTGTCGTTTTTTTTCCGTTTTCATGTTTCATTTAGATTATGTTAATATTATTTTCTAAAATGATTAAATATTTATACATATATGAGTAAATTTACATTACAATCAAATTGTACTTACGAATATATTTCAAATCGGTTCAAGTCTTTGCAAGTAGTTCAAGCGTTATAATTTTTATTGTACAAGGATTGTTAGTATCAAAAACGCAGTAATTGCAATAATAAAACAAATCCTGTTGAAATAGGTAAATACATATTAGATAGAAAAAAGATCATTGAATATGAAACTGTATTTAACTAATCAATACTCGATAATTTGTGGTCTTTTATCAGGAATGCTTGATTTCTACACCTTAGAAGCCCTGATTTATTTTATATTATTTAATCTGTGGACCCATATGTAATCCACCTATGTTGGAAGAGGTAAATTTATACGTTCATAGCGACTATTCACGTGGGGGATCTCATGCACTATTTTATGCTCTGAAAGCGAAAACTTCTGTTTACCCAGAACACGCCAATCAGCAGAGTGACTCAACTGCTTAATGGTGCTGCATTAACCGTTGACATTTTCAATATCGCATTTGACATTTTTTTTTACTATCTTTCGACCCATTCTATAAAAATGCCCCGTTAAACTTTCAATTGAAACTGAATTAGTTTTACTGGTTGGGTTGGTTTGGTGAACAATTTGTCTATACAATAGAGGTATCGTAGTTATATCAAATGAAATAGGTCATAAACGTTAGTAAAATTACATACTTTCAGCACTTTTTATATGAATACCGCACAAGAGTACCAACTGCTCCCAACCGTCTGGAGCCAGTGAGACTATGGCATCCCCAATTCGTGAATGTTGTGAGGCTGAAGGTATTGGGAGGGGAAGGAGAAGGGGAAGAGGAAGGTGGGAAAATACCTGGCTATTCATATTTGGTCACCAAGCACGGCTAAAAGCCATTTCAAGCAACATTTCAATTCTGAATGGTGGTCTTTCACCAGGGCCTCAGGGTACACTCTGGAACGTGCGTAAATATACTACTATATATTATTTTTAAAGTAATTCAATGTGAAACAACACAAAATAATTAAATAAAATTTAATTTAAACAATAAAACAATAACTTTGTTTACATCACTTTTATTTATACTTAAGCCAATTTAACAAATTTAGTTGCGAACGCCGGGATTTGAACCCGCGACCTTCGGATTCGAGAGCCTTACCCCTCGACCATGGAGGCCGTCAAACTTAAGCACTTATCATACGTTAACTAATAACCAAACATATATTCAGTGATGATTGATGGTTGGGCTCAAAAGTTGACTTGGAAAAGTTATTTGGGCAAGTAAGCGCAGTGTCCTCCCCTGAAAATCGCTGGGAAATACGACGTGAAAATGTGTAAATACGTTATTAACAAAAAAAAATCTTCCAGTGTGATCTATTGAACAAGTACCCCGTATATCTGGCGCTGGTTGACTGCTGGGAGTAGTGAGCAGTTCGTGTTAGCAGCGCCCTCTGCAATTGCCGAACCAAGTGCACATTAAGAATGTAGCTTTATTGCTAACACCGCAGTTCAATAATTCTTCCGGAATCCGGGACTTGTAACTTGCCGCGAATTGAAAGTTTCCTTAATGTGTTCGGTGAATAAATCTAAATAACATTGGATTTTATGACGGAAAACTAATATTTTCAGAAGCTGTATTCGAAAATGCATATATTTATATTGTATTGCTTTCATTGAAGAGGAAATGAGGTTAGGAACTTACTTTAATTTTTTTTTTCAAAGAAAGGCAAATCATTCCCTAGTTACGAATAACCTAACAATATATTATTATTTGCTTATTAATATTAACTTAATATTAATTACTTATTATTATTTACCTATTTTTATTATTATGTAATTATTACTATTTACTTATTAATATTTACTTATTTTTATTCGTGTATTATTATTTATTTATTACTATTTACTGATTATTATTAAATTGTAAAGCCGCTCATCTCGGCACAGGATTGTCCTAGTGACATGAGTGGCTAATGTTTTTGTTTTATATTTAAATTTAAGAATGAATAAATAAATAGATACATATGTTTTATTACTCCTACTATCATCATCATAGTGAAAAATGTTGCTTATACAATGATGAAGCACTTATCTCTAGCACAGGTGCGGGGAACCTCACGCGAGGCCATTTGGCCCAGCCCGCGAGCACTATTGGTCAGCCCCGCTAAATTCGCAGGCAGAACCAAAAACTGATTTCACGATTCGGAATTGGATTTACAAATACGGCTATGAAATGTTTGGGTTTTATTTTAAGAACTGTGAAAGATTGTTAGTCCCTCTATTCCCTTAATTTTCTCTTCGCTACCTTAGCAAGAAGTAATTTAGAATACAATTTCGCAATTTGATCCCTGTAACCGACGTGATCGTTTGTCGTAATTATCATGATTCTTAGGATTCTAATTTTGCGACATTATGTTGATACAAGCCATAAGTGCGGGAAACACCGATTTATTCTAATCCATAATACGGTACCCGAGGTCTGTTTACCTGAGGGTAATTTACAAACGCCCGGCTTTAAATCCCGGGAATTTCGCAGTCGCCAGAAAAAGGCAGTTACGGGGATTAACAGCGAACTAATTAAAAGCCACCGAGCCACAGTTCGTAGTTTACGAAGGAACCCGAAGAATAGTTCGGATGTGATTAAAAAGGGGGACTTTGGCCGAAGCAAAGTCAGTAGTGAACAGAGACGAGTGAGTAGAGACCGTCCGGCCAGTGGTCGTAGTCGAGACTTCCGTCTCCTACAAAGCAAGCAGGCCACTTGCATCCCCAGCCTGAGACGCTGCGAGAAAACTCGGCAGGAACCGCCGAACCCCAACGCCCACCGTTCGAGTGCAGTCGAGTGCCCTTCGCCTCCTGCCCTCCAACGCCGTGATCCCATCAAGGCACATATCCACCACCGCAGGAGTCACACTCGGACGAGCAATCGTGACTCGTACCCAGTCACATCTTGTAACCATACAAAGTCTTTCACTTCTCCTGCCTCCCACCTGAAGGATTCCTGAACCTGCCTCAAGGATAGTCGGCCCCGTACCCCCAGAAGCATAGAAAGTGACTTAATCCAGCACCCTACATGTTTACAGTCTTGTAACGACAATGGTCGCTTACAAGTGGTCCTTCGAGCCGGATCAAGTCACATAGTGATCCCCGGACTACGGATCTAGTACCCAGCCGCTACCCAGGTGATCTAACAAGATGTCACCGGCCGTTACCCAGAAGCGTACGGCCACACAAGGCGCCCCACAAGGCTTCACACAAGGCGCAGAGTACCGGCTTCCAGCATCCCACGTCGCGATGCACGGCCAAACGACCCCTCTGCAGCCCTGTCAACCGCAGCCCACAAACGCGAACGCGACATTCCCGGGTCAAACTACAACGGATGACTCGGCGCGTCGAACCCAAAATTGGGCGAAGAACAGAGCGGACCCGCTCTCCCAGATTGCTGCATTAATGGTGGAAGCATTCCGCACATTACAAAATGGCGGAACACAGCGGCCGCAGCCGGAAATGTCCGGCCCAGCACGACCCGCAGCGCTCGACACGTCATACGCCGGCGGAGCTACATCGGACCTCGCTTCCCACGGCCACAAGCGAAAGGATGCTAGCCGCCACTACGCTGTAGGGCCCGGTCTTACGCCCCCTGCCCCCGCAGCGCCCGGTGCATTACATGGCAGCCCAGCTGCTTACAACCTCACTCCCCGCGGGCTCGAACGGAATGACTATAGTTACAATTCTGTAGCGCTCGGCGCTACAGTCTCTGGCCCCGCACCCCTCGGCCCGGCACCCCTCGGCCCGGTTACCATCGACCCAGCGACACACGTTCCCGAACAAGCAAGTACGGCCGCCTGGGATTCTAGAGCACGAGCTGTTACGGCAGCGGCTCTAGCCACAAATACCGACACGACACGGAGCACAGTAGCCTCTGCGGATTCCAAGAAAGAAATAATCCGTCGGATGCGAGCAGAGTTGCAAGAAATAAGAAAACGAAACAGGCAGATCGAGCAACTGATCGCCGCGTCTGGGCTCCCTTTGCTGTTGAGCACTGACACAAACCCGGAAGTGCGCAGCCTTGCACCGCCCGATCCCGAAGTATCCGGCGCTGCACACGGCCCTGCTATAGGCGGGCCCCGTCTCCATGACAACGACGGCTGCCCTGAAGTGTGCAGCTGCGCATTGCCCGACCCCGAAGTGTCTGGCTCTGCTCACGGCCCTGCTATAGGCGGGCCCCGTCTCCATGACAACAACTGCTGCCCTGAAGTTTGCAGCTGCGCATTGCCTGACCCTGAAGTGTCTGGCTCTGCCCACGGCCCTGCTATAGGCGGGCCCCATCCATGACAACGACTGCTGCCCTGAAGTGTGCAGCTGCGCATTGCCCGACCCCGAAGTGTCTGGCTCTGCTGACGGCCCTGCTATAGGCGGGCCCCGTCTCCACAACAACACTGCTGCCCTGAAGTCTGCAGCTGCGCATTGCCCGACCCCGAAGTGTCTGGCTCTGCTCACGGCCCTGCTATAGGCGGGCCCCATCTACATGACGATGACTGCTGCCCTGAAGTGCGCAGCCTCGCACAGCCCGACCCCGAAGTGTCTGGCCCTGCTCACGGCCCTGCTATAGGCGGGCCCCATCTACCCAATGTTGTCTGCTGCCCTGAAGTGTGCAGCTGCGCATTGCCCGACCCCGAAGTGTCTGGCTCTGCTGACGGCCCTGCTATAGGCGGGCCCCATCTACTCGACAACGACTGCCGCCCTGAAGTGTGCAGCTGCGCATTGCCCGACCCCGAAGTGTCTGGCTCTGCTCACGGCCCTGCTATAGGCGGGCCCCGTCACAACAACTGCTGCCCGGAGGTGCGCAGCCTCGCACCGCCCGATCCCGAAGTATCCGGCGTTGCACATGGCCCTGCTATAGGCGAGCCCCACCGAAACAACAATTGCTGCATTGAGATGTGCAGCCTCGCACTACCCGACCCCGAAGTGTCCGGCTCTGCACGCAGCCCTGCTATAGGCGGGCCCCACCGAAGTGATGATAATTGCTGCATTGAGATGTGCAGCCTCGCACTACCCGACTTCAAAGTGTCCGGCTCTACACGCAGCCCTGCTGTAAGCGGGCTCTACCGAGACATCAATAACTGCTGCACTGAGATGTGCAGCCCCGCACTGCCTGACCCCAAAGTGTCCGGCTCTAAACGCAGCCCTGCCATAAGCGGGCCCCACCGAAGAGATAATAGCTGCCGCACTCAGGTGTACAGCCTCGCACCAGCCGACCCCAAAGTGTCCGGCTCTGCACTCAGCCCTGCTATAGGCGGGCCCCGCCGAGGAGACGATAGCTGCCGCACTCAGGTGTACAGCATCACACCATCCTGGCCACAGACCCGATCCCGCAGGATTATACGCGGATCCCAGAAGCCCGCTGTCTTCTCAGGAGACGCGACATCGCCCCGTCTATTATTCCCGATGAGGGGAGCGTTTCCGGCCGCCGTGGACAACGACGAACACGTCTGGATGAAAATTAGTCCAGTTTCACTGCACGGGGGGAGTGTAACCGACGTGATCGTTTGATCGTAATTATCATGATTCTTAGGATTCTAATTTTGCGACATTATGTTGATACAAGCCATAAGTGCGGGAAACACCGATTTATTCTAATCCATAATACGGTACCCGAGGTCTGTTTACCTGAGGGTAATTTACAAACGCCCGGGTTTAAATCCCGGGAATTTCGCAGTCGCCAGAAAAGGCAGTTACGGGGATTAACAGCGAACTAATTAAAAGCCACCGAGCCACAGTTCGTAGTTTACGAAGGAACCCGAAGAATAGTTCGGATGTGATTAAAAAGGGGGACTTTGGCCGAAGCAAGGTCAGTAGTGGACAGAGACGAGTGAGTAGAGACCGTCCGGCCAGTGGTCGTAGTCGAGACTCCCGTCTCCTACAAAGCAAGCAGGCCACTTGCATCCCCAGCCTGAGACGCTGCGAGAAAACTCGGCAGGAACCGCCGAACCCCAGCGCCCACCGTTCGAGTGCAGTCGAGTGCCCTTCGCCTCCTGCCCTCCAACGCCGTGATCCCATCAAGGCACATATCCACCACCGCAGGAGTCACACTCGGACGAGCAATCGTGACTCGTACCCAGTCACATCTTGTAAGAAAGTCTTTCACTTCTCCTGCCTCCCACCTGAAGGATTCCTGAACCTGCCTCAAGGATAGTCGGCCCCGTACCCCCAGAAGCATATAAAGTGACTTGACCAGCACCCTACATGTTTACAGTCTTGTAACGACAATGGTCGCTTACAGGTCCTATAGTAGACCTGGATGAGAGTGTTAATATCAATAAATCATGTCCCACTTAGGATGATTTATATCAAATTAATTTAGGCTTTCAACATCCAACGAATGCACTCCGTTCGTTTAGGTGCAGGGCCGCACGTGTAGCCGAAACGCATACTTGTGCTACTACGAAAATTTTTAGACACTTCAAAGCTTTAATAGTTTAAAAAAAAAACAAGGTAAATTTACTGAAAAGATTTTCCTTATACTGCTTATACGTTCTTTAAGAAATTATTTCAATGCAATAAGAATAAGGAACTCCAGTCCATTTTTTATCAATAACGACGTTCAAGCTTGATACCAGTATATTTCGTGTTTTTTTCTGAAATTAGTTGTCAAAGTTAAAATAATTTTCAAAGTTTCAATTTTTCAAAGACCACCAAAACGCTCCAAATCTATTGCCAGTCGGTTTTGAGATTAGAATGTCAAATGTCAAAACAAGGATGATCTTTACCGTACATAATTTTATATTCTATTAATGGTAAATCATAGCTAAACGTAAGTAACAAAATTATTTTAGAAACTTTAACTAATAAAATAATAATAGTATTGAGTATTAACATTATCATAATATCCGTATTGATAATTGGTTTGCTCATGAATACTTTAATTTTTTTCATTAGTAATATTTTTTTACTGAACAACAATTGTAGAGCTTAGTCACTCAAATTAAGCTTAAGTTTAGCCAAAACTAAAAAATCATATTTAAAATATAAATAATAATAGGAAAATTATAAATGTCCACATTAATACAAAAACAGAATGCGCGCTTGAAGACAGATGTTCTAAATGCAATGGTTCCAACATAATGAGGTGTTTTGATGAGATTTTTTTTTCACCTTTAAATGATGATTTACAAATTCAACGTATAACTATATATATTAAAATTTATATATTCAGAATCGGCGTTTGCTGATCTAAATAAATATGTATTTTTAAAGCCATTATATTTTTCTCTGGAGTTCCTTATTGTGAAATGGTGAAAAAATGCGATAAATACATGCTTATATATCTGAAAATAATATTTGGTAAGTTTTAAAAGTATACGCATTTCTTCGTCAAATAATGCAATATTATTTTGTAACACCATTTTTAATTTAGTTATTAAAAATATTTTGTAAATAGTGCATTAAACAAAATGGTTTTTAATCATGTAATGTAGTATTATTTGTTCAGTGCATTTAATTTGCCCTTTTCTTTCACGTT